>CABEEJ010008323.1:0-10612 GCA_901482245.1 Timema douglasi
TCATACGGATGTGGAAAGTAGACTAATTGATAGCCTAGGGGGGTAGCCTGGGGGGGTGGGCCAGGTGGTCAGTACCACTACTCGTAAATATATATATTTTTTAACTTTTCAAACACAAAAGGTAAAAGTATTGCGACCGCAAAAGAAAAACCTAACCAGAGATTTTGATGGGTGTCGACGTCTCAAGACCCCCCAAACCCTAAAAAGTGCTCTTTGCAATGACGTGTCTGTTTAAACTTATAATTAAGAGTAGTTTAAGAAAGGGCGAAAATAAAATAAATCGGTTTTCTAAAAATATACTCTAAGGATTTTTATTAAAATTCGTATCTAGGTGTTTATTAAGATTATAAATAAATTGGTTATTTTTATTTTACCATAAAAATTAATTCTAGGGTACTTTACAGAAGCAGAAACTTCCGTACCTCCGCAACTATTTGAGATACTAAATAACTTATCATTGCAAAATTGTAGTACTATTAAAAATAAAAACTTTTATTTAAAATATATTTTTATAAATCCTAAAGTTTCTGAGATATTGGAAAATATATTCATACAATTTTGTGAGCTTTAGTTGTAAAGAGATACTAATTAAGTTTTAACGCAATAATTCTCCAATGCCATAAAGTAATTAAATATAAGTAAGTCTCTAAAAGTCTATGTTTTTTTCTATAAACTTTTTAGGAGAAATGTTTGTACAGCAATGATCTATATCCATTTTAGGCTCAATAGTCAATATTTACCTTTTTTAATGGTCACAATTTATAAATGAGGAATTTAATAGCAATGCGGTGGCATGAAGTTCTTTTACACCTAGTAAAATGTCGAAAATTTTGACCGGAAGTTGAAATTTTAATAGGAAGTGTTGACTCTTGTGGACACCAACACTGATCTTTTCTTATAGGTCCAAACATACAAATGAGGACATTAATTCTTTAAAAACAAAATTATAAAATTTAAAACTTGGACTAAAAAAAAGTTTTACATAAGTATAGTGCAATTTATGCTTGGGTTTGCTAGTGTATATTATTTCGTTTCCCATATATTACGAGTTTTGAGTAAATATCTCTATTTTCAAACATTAGAGCTAGAAAGTCCGTGTAGAGTTCCGTACCATTTTTTTTTTGTCACTCGTACAATATTTAATGGTGGCCTACATTAGTGAAGTGTATACAGATGCCATGATCTTAGGTACAACCGTCACTGACTTCATATTTTCAAATAAGTTGAAAAATGACATATAGAAAACGGGATTTGAACCAGGGAACCTTGACTTAGTGCATTAAGCATTAATGCTCTACCACAATTCTATTTAAGGTATCCCGAGTTCGAGTTCCTTGTTCAGGTTGCATTGGGATTACGTCCCCTTAACGAACGTCTTAAGTTAATAGTTGACGTCTGGCCTATAAATAAACCAAATCTAGAGAGAGAAAACTCAACTAGCGCTAAGACATCCTTGTAGAAAACTTCACCCCATCGGACCTTAATGTCCAACTCTCTTTTCCATGCTGCCCAACATTTTCATAAAGGTCGGGAAACCAGTTATTGTCTCTGAGAAGGAAAATATTATGTTTGCTCGTGGTGGAACAGTAAGAAGAGGCCATACGTGGATTTATATGGAGCTACACACAATATCCCCATATCTACTTAGCAGTGGCGTGTGGTCAATTCTGAACAAAGGGAAGCAATGAGGTTACAATAAAAGGGGTCTGATGAACCTTAGTATAATTAGAAGCTCACACTGGTCTCGTCCTTTTTTTTTGTATAGTTAAAAGTATTCTGGAGAAGAAAGGAAGAGGGGAAGGGGGGGGGGGNTCTGGAGAAGAAAGGAAGAGGGGAAGGGGGGGGGGGTGATCCAAACAATGCATGGAAGCATGGACTTAAAACAAAATAGTCGGTGATCTTTGAAATATTACTACAATCATTAGATTATATATATAATAATTGTAGTTCTAGCCCAAATAATAATAATAGCAACAATAATAATAATGGACAATTTATATTGCCGAAATTTTCTCTTGTGTTGCGGCCTGCAAATGATTATTATCTTTGGTCTGCCGTATAGTTTTGAGTCCGGATTTTTTCTACACACCACTACCATTAGTAAATAGTAAGGCCAACTATATAATTCTCTGCCAAACCAACATACCGATATTTACTATACACGTTCATAAAATTAATTATTGAAACGTCAAAAACTGTTTATAGGCTGCCTGAAGATGGAGTCTGCCTGTTTCAATTATTTTATTTTTCTCTCCAAAAAACCGGGACGAAAAAATACTCTTCAAAATTTGGCATGAATACACAGCAGCTTCCATTGCTGCAACTGTTGGCGCACTCGTCATTCTACTACTGTTCGCAAAGAAACAAACCTCTTCCCTTGGAGGATCAAACAAGTGTTAATATTCTGTAACATAAAACTAAGATTACTTTAAATTGGTGATAAATACGTTCTCTCATCCTATTAGCGAGATATATTATTATTATTATTTAGCACCGCGTCTTACTACCCATTCGGGTTATACGCTAGCGAGATATACCTTTGTTTTAATAACCATTTGTTATTTTTAAAGTTTAAATGTTTAAACTTTATTTAATCTTGCATAATTGACAGAGACATATATCAGGGAAGTTGCGTTCAATATAGTTATAAAATAATATTAAAGACCGTATTCATGGAAATAATATTTAAGTTCAAGCAAGACCTGGCATTGAATTAAACTGCTTAAAAAACTCAATTATGTAAATAAAATTAAAGCTCATGACGTAAAAATATAATTTCTTTTCCTGTGAACCAGCTTATGAAGTAAAACCGTTAATACATTTGGCTAATATAGCTCGGCAGCAATAAGAGAGTGGAATTAGACTTACCTCTGATAAAAGTCTTGTCTCCTTGTAGGGCGGTCTCAGCGTCTTTCAAAGCAAGATTAGGCTCTCCTAGGAGCAGGTAGCACTTACTGCGGGCGACTAGTGCGTTCTTATCGTTGGGATTCAACTCGAGGGCCTAACAGAAGCAATCAAACTAGTTAATTATTAACATGACACGCATTTATGATATGTGATTTAGCAGGTAGACCATGTTGATTAAAAAAATTATAGAAAGAGACAAGAAACAATTACTAATCTTCTTAAAATATTTAACCACTTTTCCTAAAAAAAAAACAAGGAAAAAGTAAAACAAACTACTATATCATACAAATCCCTATTTAACTATGATAAATTTTCCACTCATATCCCACGTTTAAATTAAATCTGACAATTCAAGCGTTATTCAAAACATGAAAAACAAGATTTGACTTATTTGTCATGGGGTAAAATATGGCGTATTTCCAATTTAGTTTAAAAAGTTGAATGATCGCTTGTAGTAAAATACATTTCTCGGCATCTAATCGCTTCATCATGGTATAGAAAGACAATGTGAGGTAACTGTTGATAGGGCACCTTGTGCATGAAGTTGATGGCTATACTGACGTCCCCACTCCTCATTTCCCTGCTGCCCAGCGCGAGCAGAGTTCCAGGCTCAGCTTCTTCAGGGATCTGCAAAGCGAGACTTCTGTCTTGTTTCCTTTTCATCTTCAGAGACTGCTTGATGTCCCTACTTCCCATAACCACAGCAGCCGCTCGATCCTTGTCTGTGTAAACCTCCTCCTGGAGTCGAATCCTCGCCGCCTTACTACCACCACCCTTCTTTTTTTTCTTGCCTCCCTCCCCCCCTTGCTTCAGTTTGATATCCTTTGTAAGCTGCGAGAAGGTCGTTTTACCAACCTTGGTCCTGTTGGATGGTACTTTGTTCAACCTAGCTTTCTCCCTCTCTCTTCTCTCCATGACCCCCTCCTGAGGCCTGGACTGTGGGGGAGGAGAGATCTCCTCGCTAAGGACTCTCTTCGGTGCCGCGTCCCCTTCGTCGTCCAAGCCCAGGTCTACCCGGAGGAAGCTCTGTAGGACCTCTGCGTCCCGGGAGATGCTCAGGATACCTTGAGCCTGCCCACTCCTCTGAGGGGGGACGGTGAGGGGCTGTTTGCTGCCTACCTCGTTCGACATATTACTACTAGTTCTGGCAGAAAAGCGCTTCAACTACTAGATTTGCCTTGTGGGGACTATCTCAACTAACGAATACATTGTTTCTTTCACTAAGACAGCATCTCATCTATAAACAAGGATTTTTATAACAATTATGTTGAACAGCTTTGAAGAGTTATTACGTTTGATGCACAATTACCTGTAATTTTATTTTCGATTTTCTATATGATAATTAATTTACATGCTTTGATTAAAATGTAGTTTACACTTAAATTAATGACTATCACTTTTACTGTATGCTATATACGTGAATATTCAGTCGAATGTATTTAACACATTAAATTAAGTAGGTAATTTTAATGTAAAACCGTAAGCCGCGTAAGTAATTTTAATGTTTACAAATTAAATGTCGTTACCAAGAAATAGTTTTTTGCACGTAAATAGTATTATAATATACACGCTGTTGTTTATGTTTGATATTTAAATGGTAATTTTTCAGTAAACATAAAGTTTTGGTAGATCTGTTTTTTCACACGACAGTATGTGATATTTATGTTAGAAAGAGAGCACGTTTTAAATATCTCAATTTCTTGCAACAGCCTATTTCTCCCCGCCAGCCCCCGGGCTACGAACAACGGAATGCCAAACCCTGGTGTCGCGACCGGCACCTCTCTACACGCTTCAGGTGATGTTGCCATGGTAGCCCGTCAACAACGAATCAATTCCTGTCGAGTGCCTCTTGGTTTTGAACCTACAATTTTAACTTAAACCCCCACCCGACCAATATGGGCCGATATATCGATGGTTGGTTGAGTTTGTATCGATAATTTATGAAGGCAATAGGAACATCCCCCAGTTGAATATATCAAAACGTCCCCTGTCAATAACTCAAATAAAATGTATGTAGCAGGATTATTTAGAACAATATTTTATGAGTTTATGGCGTGCTTATATATTATTAATGTGTAGTGTGGACATTTAAACATGTCGATTGAATTGTGAAACATAATATTTTCTCAGGAAAATATCCATCCTTCATGGCATTTTAACATATTAATAGTTTTTTTAGCACTACTTCTTACAACCCATTCTGGTTATAATCCTATGTACTAATTATGATAATCGACTAAGGATGAGTAAGGTTGAATTTGAGGGAATTGTACACGTACTTGCGTGGAAGGAGAGTGGAAAATAATTTTAGGAAAAACACCCTTAGTACACTAGATCTGGATTTTAACCTAGATCTCCCTGTCATCGACAGTCTAGAATATTGCGAGAGTGACGCCTTAAAACATGAGGTCACCTAAGTGGGTTTATATATTAATGGTTATTTGAAACATTATTATAAATATTACTTTATAATTTCCCCATATATGACTTGATTCGCCACAGTCAAGTTTAATGATTACGTAGGTTCAAATGTTTGTTATATTATTAACATAGATAACCAATAATAATGCTAATGTTTACTGTTCGTTTGATATTAAATATTTTGTATAATTTTATACTTTTGCTAGTACAGTAAATATAAAATCAACGAAGCTAAAATAGAAGCTAAGTACATCCAAATAATACATGCTTCTGTGTGCAAGCCATCTAAACTGGAATACTAGTACAAGAACGCTTTATTTGTAGCTAGGTCTGTAACTCTATAAATGAAAATACTATTAATAACTAATAAATACATTACTATTATTTTTAGAATTATGTATTCATAAACAACGAAAATTGATTTCACAATACATTAATTAGGCCTACATTCATTTTTTGGTGTTAATAATAATTTCAAATTTATGTTATTCTTGGCATCAATAATCGATTGTTTAGCTTATATATTCCATTTATTAGAGATATTTAACGCACACTCTCCGAACCGACTAATTGTATCAGCACACTACATATAAACTAACTTAAATCTAAAATATACAAAACACCCACCCCCGGCATTTAATTGATCACTATGGAAGGTTAAACCCACATTTCACCATTGTTACATTTTTCAGCTATGCCAGGAAACACACCCGAGACCCTTATCTCAGTAAACAGACACGCTACCGACTGGGCTAAGGTGTCGCTCTATTATATCATAAATCCTATACTGTTTTTACTATATCTATAAGAGCTCTCAAAAAAATTCTTGTCCGCCTACATCAATGTTTTGTAAAATATTAAATAATGGACAAAATTAATAAAAATAGGTATTTTTAAACATTGTATTTGAAAATTTTTAAATAAAAAATATATTTCTATTTTGAAACTGATAATTTTTATTTGAGTCATAAAAATGTTTGAAATTCGAAAATACAGGTTTTTAGAAAATTAATTTTTGTACACTTTACGAGCAGTTAAATTACGAAAATGTAAGCAAATATTTTTAGAATTTCTAAGTACAAACAGGAATACATTAAGTGTCAACAACCATTACCATGAGATGTAAAGCTTAAGAAGGGATCTCGCCTATGGAACGTGGCATTCTACCGCACAAGAAGATCTTAAGTGCCAATCAGATGTAATGCAGGCTGTATCCTGACTCCTCGACTCCTGCCACATCTTCTCCCTCACCCCTGCTCCCAATACTCTTCAGCCCTTTTTAAAATTGTGTTTATATATGTGTAGTGCTTGTTTCCAGTTGAGAGTTAGTGGGCTACAGCTCAACCCCTGACTTTTTTTACTCGCACTACGCCCAGAGCCTAAAGCGGCAAATTATCCTCTTAAGCTGCGTATAAATCTGATGATTATACCCTGTATTCTACCTTGTATTCTACCTTGTATTGTAACAGGTTTGTGTAGTTGAGACGGGCCTATGAACCCCCAACGAACCTACCACAGTGGGTTCGTGAGATGTTCGTTACGATCCAAATGAGAGTCGGTTTTTGGAACGAACTCAAAGGGATTATCATTTCTAATAGGGACGTCTTTTTGTGAGTTTGGCTAAGTGGTACGTACATAAACCTTCTACGAACATGGCACACTGGATGGAGTATACTTCGTTGGTGTTTCTTGAGCTTTATAAAACTAACATTGTTCTGTGGGATCCGAAAGACAATAATTATCACTGGTTAACAGCCATTTTGAATCTGGTGTGAGATACATCAATTAATATGTATTTTTTGTTGTAGAGTCCGAATTTGCCTTTAGAAATGCTCTGTCACGTAAGGTTTTTAAGATATTTGAGATTTTTACTTTTTTATATATATTTTTGTGTTGTTTGTGTTCTCTTTCTTTTTTAATGAATTATAACCGACTATTCTGGTTGAACTCTGTATTTGGATGCAATATATTATTATGTAAGAAGTTCTAAAAATAGTCACTAGATAGCAGGGAGATTTAGTTGAGGGGGAATGGTACTGCCATTGGCCATTAGATGTGATTCGGCTAGCCTGTTTTTTTAGTGTGTTTTGAAACTTGGATGGTGTTAGTCACTTTGTATACATCTTTTTATTGATACCTTAGTTTGTGTTGTTTTGTGTTTTTGCTTTTCCTGTGTGAACTAGTGAGACGTTCTGATATTTTTAGATTATAGTTAGTACAGTATTATTAACGTAATGACAACTGCTAAGCTTTGTGGTTGAGTAAGCCACCCCGATAACTTTTGCTGTGTATGTGGTAAGTTCACTCCAAAAACCCAAAGAAAGCCAATCACTGACCTAGTTAAGAAGGTTTATAAACTGTACTTTGATTGTGCTCTTGAAGATCAGGATAAACCCTTTGCACCTCATATTGCTTGCATAACCCGCACAACTACCCTTATAGAATCGATAAAAGGAAACCACCGAGCCATGCCGTTTGCTGTTCCAATAGTTTGGTGCAAGCCAAAATATCATATGGACTGTTATTTTGTGCCTAACAAATTTTGCAGGACATTCCAGTAACACTCAACATACAATTAAATATCCTAATGTTTCTTCATTTCATATGCCTGTACCTCATGGTGAAGGATTACCTGTTCGTGCTTGTCACTTGCAAACCACTGCATCAGAACCATCAGAGGAATGTAAATAAGAAGATGCATGACCTTAGGAAGAGTATACCCCTGAAACTCATGAGAGATCACCTCACCTAACAGAATAGAAGGATCTGAACGATTTGTTCCGTGATTTGAAACTTTCTAAAGATCAAGCTGAACTTTTGGGTTCTAGACCGCAACAATGGAACCTTCTAGAGCAAGGTACAAAGATTTCAAGTCTTAGAACAAGAAACAGCTGTTTGTCTGGATATTTTGAAATGAAAAATTCAATGTGTGTGTGCACAGATGTGAATGGTTTGGTGATGGATTTGGGTGTTCAATATAATAAACATGAGTGGAAAATATGTATTGATTCATCTAAAGCAAGCTTAAAAGCAGTGCTATTGCATAATGGCAAAAAACTTCCATCAGTGCCTTTGGTGCATGCGGTGGACATGAGGGAAACTTATGAAAGTATTGCTTTTCTGATTGAAGGAATCTAATATAAAGATTGTGAGTGGCAGATATGCTGTGATTTAAAAGTTGTCACACTGCTTACAGGTTTACAGGATGGATTCACAAAATACTCTTGTTTTTTTTATGGTTGTGGGACAGCCGAGACACCAAGAACCACGACAAAGTCAAGGAATGGCCTATGAGGAAATTATGCATTGTTGGAAAGGAAAATGTGAAATATACTCCATTTGTCTCCGCTTCATATAAAGTTAGGCTTGATGAAGAACTTTGTAGAATCTCTTAATAATGAAGGTCAGTCCTTTAATCATTTAAAAAAAATGTTTCCCAAGTTGAGTGAAGCAAAGCTAAAAGAAGTTATATTTATTGGGCTGCAAATTAGGGCATTGTTGAAAGATACAACCTTTGATGCTAAGCTTACAAATATTGAGTTAGCTGCTTGGTCCTCTTTTAAAGCCTTTATTTACGGATTTTTGGGCAACAGAAGAGACGATAAATATGTTTACATAGTGAGTGATCTATTGGACAGCTAAAAGAACATGGGGTTTTTAGACTCACATCTTGACTTTTTCCCAGAAAGTTATGGTGCTGTTAGTGACGAACAGGGTGAACTCTTTCACCAAGATATCCTGATCATGGAGCATCGTTACCAAGGACACTGGAACCCTTCAATAATGGGCGAATACTGTTGGTTTCTTTTTAAGGAGACTGATGAAACACCTTACAAAATAAAAGCATCGTCATCCCATTTTGTCAAATAAAAATTACATTAAACTTTGTAAATATTAATATCATGGCTTAATGTGGATTATTTTAGTGCTTTTTGTTGGTTTAAATTAGTTTTTTTTACGCTATCAAGAAAACATAGGTGAGTTCTGAGAGCTATGTTTTGTTTGTATTTAAAATGGTAAATAGTTGCTAATGTCGTATTATTTTATTTGTATTAGTGCTGTGTATCTTTCAAATGTGATGTAATAGAGAGAATCTGATTTTTCCACTTAGTTTAGAACCCAAAAATTAGTCATATCCACCCAATTATAAACCAGATTCAGAAAAAAAAGTTTAATTTTGTTGACCAGCGATTAAATAAAACATAAAAGAAGATGCGTGGAAGGAAATTGCTTCTTTAGTAGGTCAATCAGAAGACACGTGGAAGAAAAGGGTAGTCAATTTATTGGCGTACTACAGAAAGGAGAAAAGCAAAGAGAAGAATTCAAAAATCATAGGAAAGGGTAAGTTTTTATTTGTAAATTATATGAAGTCTTGATTATTTATTACTAAAACACAATATGAGTTTCTCTCTATACATATTACTGTATATACTAGATACTGTACAAGTACTTAGCAAACTACTGCCCGCAGGAGCATTAGAAATGTGTTTCCTCTTTAGAGATTCTTGGTCCTATTTTGTTCAACAAGATTTTAAAATCTGTAGGAGACATCTTTACAAAGTTTTTATACCGTCCACTAATGTGCTGGGACTTCAAATCTAACAGTAGCTCCAAACCGGCCAATTTTTTATATAGCTCAGTGCACCACCATCATCTTTTTTGTTTGTTTTTTTGTTTTAAATTAGATTTGCTATAATTAATATGGCGCCACTAGCCATAATAATCGCTAACGTTTCCTCGTGGGAAGACATGTCCGACTAGTACCCTCGCAAATACGCCACTGAACTGTGTACCACTGATGAATGTTCATGAAACAGGTTGGATCACTGGTTAAGGTATAATACAGGATAAGTTCGTCAGATGTATAAGCACGGGTTCGTTCCACGTCCCAACCGACGAGCATTTATTACAAGGTAGAATACAGGGTAGGTTCGTCAGATGTATACGTACCTTTATACTTGACCTCCCTATCCCGGGCTAAATTTTACCCATAACTACTACCACTACTCTCTAGTTGAAGATGGGTTTTTACTCTCTGCAGATATAAATGTGTAAGGACTTATCTACTATCCTGCAAGACTTCATCCTCTACGGCCGGCAGAGAAGGAATGTTATCTATGCCGAACTTAATGTTATTAATTGTAAAGTTATTGCTGTAATCTAAAAATGTGTTTGTGAACAACCCTATAGATCCTTGTGTATACAGGGGATCCGGAACTGGGGGGCGAGAGGGGCTTGAGCCCCCCGTATTTTTATCTTGAGGGGCTGGGACTATATTAACACC
>CABEEJ010008323.1:10629-24627 GCA_901482245.1 Timema douglasi
CCCCCCCCCCCCAATATTTCTTAAGTAAATTTAAAACCCATGTATAAAGCATGCATCTGTTGCCATCAGTTTGGTAATTTTAAGTTATAAAGACATAAATTTACAACTCATTTAATAGAAAGCTGAAATTACCGAATTTTGCAGTTTTATATATATATATATATATATATATACAAAAAATTACTATGCATGAAAAATAAACCTCATTAAAATAACTTCAAAAGTAACCCAGGGTCAAAAAAATTTACCCGGTCAGGACCTCCAGATTCCCTCTCAGTTGAGTCCCTCCCCCCCCCCCTTTTAAAATATCTTCTGGAGCCCCTGTGTGCGTACATTATAACCACTTAGTGTAAACTAAGATGAAAATTAAATATTTAATAAAAACTCTCTTAAGAAACTTCCAACTTTAATGAATCTTATGCATATATTGAAAGCATTTAGAGGAAGAATGGACTAACATAAATTATATACATATACTCAATATCAAGTAGAAAGCTCTTTAAGACTGACTCCATTAATCCTTAGGTATATATATATTAAAATTCTTCGTCTATCATCTTAGAGAAAGAATAAACCAAGATCGTATGCATACATATAATTAATCAATATTTGCTCTCTCAGATCATCTCCATTGATCCTTACGTGTGCTTTTTAGCCTCCAAATATTATTATTATAATTAGCACCGCGTCTTACTAACCGTTCGGGTTGTACGCACTTACGCTAATGTGTAATGGTAGGGTGATTGTGAGATTAAATGGAGGAACCTACAGTTTAATGTAGAATCCGAACCACGGTGGAGGCCTGGCATTCCCCACATTCACTCCAAATATTCATCACTCATATTGGAAGGTCTAAGACAAATATGGGCCTATATTATAAACCAAATATATGGTGTAAGAACATAAAATGAAATACAAAAAAACCTTTCTCTCTCCACTCCTGACTCCACTTTCAGCAGACATCCACGATGGTCCACTCTTTGAACCTATAATGGGCCCAATTACTCTATTCTTACCACCTTGATATGCGTTTCGCCAGCGTCCTAGCGTTCGATTCCATATTCCATCTTCTTCAAGACACATCTTTATTTTGCGTTACACTTCGCATATCTGGAAATAATGCTGGTGAACCTCTCATTCTTGAGCATACATATTATCTTAAAGGAATAGACCCAATGTATTAATCCCAAAGTGTATGAAAAAAGGAGATGCGGCCTAAAACATATTCCCTCATCATATCCCTTCCCCCCCCATTTCTCCACCTCATCCTTCTGTTGATGCAACTTTACCACACTCCTTCAACACAGAAAGGACACACTCTCCATGCCTCGAAACAGGTTTAGATAGGTTTGTCGATCTCACTCTCTGCTGATGACGTAACGCAATAACAGAGATATTTACGAGGTGAGATCGACGCGGACAGACTCTTGCAAGTTTTTGCAAAATGTACCCTATCTCTCAGTATTGTACAAACCTTCGACTATATTGTACTTGCCTAATATTTAATCATCCTATATCTATCAGGATTAAGAAATATTCATAGAACCGTAGTTCATTGATTATACCAAATATCCTACAAAATTTAATCATTCATACTACGAATACACATTATCATATTTCATAGATAAAACCATGCAACAAACTAGATTTTAGGCCTACTACACTTATACAATATTTTATCATTGCTCATCGATTTATACAATTAATAAAGTTAATCATACTTGCTTAGAAACATATAATACCTATAGAACATTCATCATCGATTGATTGATACATAACCTATATTTAATCATAGTTAGTTAATAAAACCATGAAAAATATTTAATAATTATTCATACATCATACTTAAAAGACTAGACTAGATTAGAGGTCTACCATACTTATTACATGCTCATTCCTTAGTGACAAATTTATTAATACTTGATTAGAGATATAACTATAATATTTTTAACACATTCCTCATTGATCGATACCTATAATACATTAATTTTAACACAGTTCGTTGATAATGCCCCGCATCATATTAAATCACCATTCATGCATTATTATTAGAAGACATTTGATCATCATTCATTTATCAGACCCTTCATAACTTATATAGCAGATTACCCTGAGCTCTAAACGGTGAATTTCCTTACTCTATAGCTGTCCTCTTCCTCCATAATGAATATCGATTCTATCAGTTTAATCTTTAATGACATAATAATTAAATACATTACTTCACTTCCTTGAATATGACACATTACTGGTACATTCTTTTTAAACGTTAATATCCGCGACTCACGATATTGGAGGTATTTTCGATCAAGTCCTTAGAGCCTTATGCATTAATTCTAAGTGATAATGAGCTTTACTCCTTATCCAACATATATGCAAAAAAAAAATGCCATAAAATATTTGTCTCACGAATTGTGTGAAGATATTTGACGTAGGCCCTATCATCTGCATAATTATATGGTATTCTACTATCGGATGTGATACTTCTGAGTGTCTCGTCGAACAAGAACATTAATCAGTTGGCTAGTGAAAATTCCCTGTTCATTGATCTAAATTCTGCATTATACTTAACACTAAAATTCCTGAAACGGTCATTTTGACCACTTTAAGAATTCTTTGTTCCACAACTTCTTTAATTGGCAAAGGAACATTTAAATATTGGGCTTGTTACAGGCTAACAACTAACTCAGCCCTGTACTGCCCAAATTTTCTGCACTTAATCATTGCTCAAGAATATATATATTGTACCCTAGTATATATATATATATATATATACAGGTCTATTAATATATAAATCTCCATGTGTTACATACCACATCTTGGATACACTATGGAACATAGAAGGTGTCATCAGAAGGGCTAGCCACCATCACCATTCTGCTAACACTGCACGACTGGTCGAAGCAACAATAACAAATGAATGCAGCCGTTGGCCTGCGCGTCGTTTGGAGCCTACGTAGTTTGTGCCTCGTGACAGTTCCAATGTAGAGGGATGTCTCCCCCTTCTTTCCTTTCCATGATTCTTTGCGTTCAGCCACTATAACGTTCCACGGCTCGCTGGGGACCGAAATAATTATTCATCACCAGTCAAATAGTCGACACTCTACGACGTCCTTTCTTCAAGTCGACTGTACACAGCCAGTGGTCGTGACGATGCTGCTAAGGGACCGACCGGACCGACGAATGTAACATGACGTCCCTTTGATCATTCAAATCCGTGGGGAGTAGGTGGCTTTATGGCCGGATTCTAGTTTTGGGGTTTTTATAACGTGTCGAGAATATTAGTTACTCTCATCTAATTTTTCTATTTTATTTAGATTAGCCTTTTCATGACTTAGCTTACATGCCATGGAGTCATTTGGTATTTCACATGTTTACTGCTTGGTCCTTAAGACCAGCAGTTTAAATAGGGATGATTCCCACACTTTAACCCGCTTGATCATGTTATAGTCAGCGAGGCAGTTAGTCGGGAAAGGGGCTGGTCAGGTTGTTCCAGATTAGATAGTTATACTTAGTTATGTTTGAGTATACTTTCCCGAGCCAGTCTCGGTGCTCAACTTGTGGCTCATTTCTGCCCATCTGGCATGGCTCGTATTTTGTACATTATTTAACTTGTGTTGTCCACCAGTTTCAGGTGCACAACTTGTGGCTCATTTCTGCCCATCTGGCATGGCTCGTATTTTGTACATTATTTAACTTGTGTTGTACACCAGTTTCGGTGCACAACTTGTGGCTCATTTCTGCCCATCTGGCATGGCTCGTATTTTGTACATTATTTAACTTGTGTTGTCCACCAGTTTCGGTGCACAACTTGTGGCTCATTTCTGCCCATCTGGCATGGCTCGTATTTTGTACATTATTTAACTTGTGTTGTCCACCAGTTTCGGTGCACAACTTGTGGCTCATTTCTGCCCATCTGGCATGGCTCGTATTTTGTACATTATTTAACTTGTGTTGTACACCAGTTTCGGTGCACAACTTGTGGCTCATTTCTGCCCATCTGGCATGGCTCGTATTTTGTACATTATTTAACTTGTGTTGTCCACCAGTTTCGGTGCTCAACTTGTGGGTCATTTCTGCCCATCTGGCATGGCTCGTATTTCGTACATTATTTAACTTGGGTTTTTAACCACTTTCGGTGCTCAACTTGTGGCTCATTTCTGCCCATCTGGCATGGCTCGTATTTTGTACATTATTTAACTTGTGTTGTCCACCAGTTTCGGTGCTCAACTTGTGGGTCATTTCTGCCCATCTGGCATGGCTCGTATTTCGTACATTATTTAACTTGGGTTTTTAACCACTTTCGGTGCACAACTTGTGGCTCATTTCTGACCATCTGGCATGGTTCATGTTTCGTACATTATTTAACTTGTGTTGTCCACCAGTTTCGGTGCTCAACTTGTGGGTCATTTCTGCCCACCCTGCATGGCTCGCATTTCTCTCACTTAGATGTGTTATTGCCCTTGTGGAGTTTGTTGCCTCCCAATTTGTTGTTTACATACTCAGATCATACGTTTAATGTTTCTGGCTTAGACCAATTGGTCGTGCGGCGGCTCAGGACAAAACAAGGCCTAGAACGCCAAATCAGAGTAGGGGTCTTTTGTTCCCACGTTTTTGTAATAGCTTTCTAGACATTAGATGCTACTAGCTATTGTTTGTTATGATCATTACTATTATTGTTATTATTTAGCGCTAGGCTGGCAATACATATTAAGAGGAGGACTGGAGTATCTCAAGTTAAGCCTGAGCTTAAACTGTTTTTCAAATTCATTGGTGCTTCCCACCAATCTCTCTCTCTCAGGGAGTATTTGTTATTCAGCAATCTGTGTAGCTAATTACCTTGGTCAAGTCTATGAGCCGTTTCAGTATATATTGGTTTGTGTTCTGAAGATTCTCTTTGTACTTTCTCTGCCTTTGTCACATTAAAGTAATTTGTTAATATGCATTTGTATCTTTGCTTTCAAGTGTCTCCTATCATGTCTATTTACCTTGTTTAAGCAATCTCCACCTCTGGTGTTAACTAGAGCGACGGTTCAGGCTCTACATGTAAGTTAAACCCTCTTACAACTATTTGAGGATATTACTTTGAATCACTTAATCACAGGGCACTACAAAATATATTTTTTTTCTTGCCAATTTGGGTGTACAGTAATGTGTGTCATTTAAATACAAGACACTAAACAAAAGGTATACATATAGCTTGGCAAGTATAGAAGTGGGCTTAGTTTAAGCAAAGAGGGCTGCAAGAATGTATTATACTCTTAGAATCAGATTGAGTACTGTAATGTATATAATTTAAATACAGGACAATTCGTAATAAAAATACAACCGTTTGTGATTAAACCTTGTGATTAAAGTCTAAGGGTGATCTTATCTTAATTCTTTATGCATAGCTAATAGCGAATAGTGCTTTGCCCATAGTACGAAAGGAAATGAAACACATTATTTTCAACTGTAGCTAAGATGACCAGACACCCCGCTTTAGGTGGGACAGTGCCACTTTGAGCAAACGTGACCCGCTGTCCCAAAGATTTCACATGGAACGCATAATTGTCCTGCTTTGGAGAAAACAAGTTACATTTTTCAGAAGCCCTGAATCAATTAAACTAACGTATATTATGGCTTGTGGAAACAACAATTTCAAATATTTTTAAAGAGTTTTGTTGGAAAGTTTTGTGTGTAGGCCGTTTACGCTAGCTAGGCAATTACAAACGTTGACACACCTTCCCTCACCTCTCGATCTCTCTGCGCCTACCACCTATACACCTCCCCGCTGCTTCGGAGCTATTTGGTCAGCCTCGTGAACGTTCTTTAGTGGCCTGCTCATGTTTCACGTTGAATATTTCTTATATTTCAATTTTCATTGCTGCTGTGTTCTCAGTTCCGTGTTTTTGTGTTTGACTGTAGTCCAGTGCGGAGTAAGCACTTCAATGCCTAAGCGCACTTGTAAGTTTAATTTCTAACTGTAAAAGAATTTTCCATTCATTAAAATAACTAAATGCGATTCTGTTGTTTGCTGTGAGACCTGTGGTGTGAATTTTACAGTTTCGTGTGGGGGACAATCTGACATCACAGAGCACATTAAAATAAAAGTGATATACACAAGCTGGCGGCGCTGTCTTCAGCTTTGTCATCAAGTGTAATGCCAAGGTATTTTAAAACTTCAACATTTGGTGCGAAGGAAACTGAATTATCTGCAGCTAAGGGAGTGCCGTCATATCATACAGTCTGCCACAACCAGAGTTTTAGGTCACTGGATTTAACTTCAAAACTTGTCCAAAAACTATTCAAGCAAACATTTTCATGCGCGCGCACAAAAACTGAAGCTTTAATTGTAAATATGTTAGCTCTTTTTGTAGAAAAATCTAATCTAATTTGGAAAAGGCAAAATTTGTTTCAGTTTAGATTGATGCTTCCAATCACTAGGAACTAAAACTTTTTCCAATATTAGTGAGAAATGTTGACATAAGTGCTGGTGTTCAAGTGAAGATACTCAAAATGCAGGCACTTCTTGGAGAAACATTAGAGATCATCTCCATTTATTTATTTAATTTTCTGCGAAATCAAAACCTATCAGGAAAAATCATGGGCATCTATTCTGAAAGCACAAACACTAATTTTGATGGTGCCACACACAAAGGGGAGATAAACGCTTATCTCAAACTAAGGAAGCAATCGAACAGGACATTGCTTGCATTGGCTGTGCAGCTCATGTCATCAACAACACAGCGGAGACAGCAGCAGATGGTTTGCCTAACTCTGTTCGTGTTGAGGCTTTTAAAGAAGTCTGAGAATAATACAGTATTAAGTACCAAAAACTACTGGGTTACAGCAAGACCTGGGGGTTGGCACTGATGCACGCTGTTGAAAGAATACTTACAAATTTTGAGTCACTGAAAGATTACTTTCTGACCAATGAAAAGTGTTCGAGACTTATTAGGGATTCTTAAGATGATCCGTGTGCTGTGTTGAAGTTGTACTTTGTACATCACCAAGCATTGATTTTCCATGTATCAGTATTACAAGTTGAAAGCCAACATTTATTTGTAGTAGAAGGGGCTTTATTGTTGGTGGAGCTACGTCAAAAATACGAAGAAACGTTGAAGAATGCTTTTTTACGTATCTCGTTTGGTTCATGTTTGAAGAAATTTCAATGAACCGTAGGAGTTGATACGAAAACTAGTATGGGTACTGTAGTTACTTTTTACGAAACTTGTATAATTTAGTTGGACCGATGGGCCTGCCATTTTGAAGACATGGACAAATTTGTTGGGATAGTTACTCATCTTGGGAAAATGTGTTAGCTGAAGTATAATCGTTGACTAGTAGATACAGTAATATACTTATTGATGACAGTGAAGTATATGAAGAAACTACTTATTTGACAAAATTTGTAACAAATGAAAAAATGAAAGAGTGGAGTGACCTAAAGACTGCGACTGATCAGGGGTGGGTTGTGGGTGGGTGCTCATTTTGACAACAAGCATGTACTAACTATTGTAAATGTGAAACTGCTGGTTTATCTAATTCTTTGTCTACCCGGCACATGTGGACGTAAAACAAATCACAGATTAAAATTCATGCTTTTGCTCTAATGCAATATTTAACTTTCTTGTGAGAAGTTTTATTAACTGATTAAACAAAATCCTGATTTATTTGAGAGAATCCACTCCTCTGATAAATACGGAATGTTGAAGGTAAAAACGTTGTAAGAATTTAATTTGGTTTCTGCAAAAAGTTAACTTTTTCAATGTTTATATGAATGATTTATGTAAAATAAAACCTTTTTGTGTAATGTAAAAACTCTTCATAATGTAAACAAATAACTTTTAAGAGTAACATTGTTTTTCAAACAATTTCATTGTGATTCTGAGGTTATGTTGTACCGTTCATTAATTATTATTGTTAATTGGTTGGTGTCTATGTCTTGTATAATTTATAAGTTAATTATTTTATATCTTTATTTCGAGCATCCATGATGGACTGAGAACATCAATGTCAAGGCTTATGTTCTAAAATGTTTCCGACCCCACCTCCCTCTATCCCTGGTGGTATTCTATATGCCATACGTCTTTACCATACCACTCAGAACCCTTAGTATGACCCTATACCCAGAATCCAACACAACCCCCAAAATGTTCAAAAAAGTCCCGATTCTGCAACTAAGAATATGGTACCTTAACTATCTCATTTATAATTGATATGTAGTGAATAGTACACAATGTAAAAAGTTGATTTAAATAACATTATATACGTTATGCATGGAGTTGGGCATAGACAGTCCTATATATCTATCTATCTTATAGGCTACTACGCCATAGTTAAACCATGCAAGGCCAGCCTGCTACCTTTCAGGGTAAACTAAGTGTACATATCCACCCTATAAAGGCTCAAACTGTGGAAGGAAATTTAATGTACCTTCAAACTAGGGTTGACATATACAAAGAGAAACAGATAAATGCAAAGAAAGCAGTAAAGGAGAATAAAGAGAGAATTATATTAAAAGAAGAAGAAAGAATGCAGGATGACTTTGAAGGAAATAAGAAGTTGTTTTGAAAGTGGCTAATTAAAACGAAACAAGGAGTGCAAGGAAATACCTATGACTTTAAAAACACATAGAAAAAGTAGCAGAAAATAGGTAACATGTTATGAGTGAAAGATTTAATGAGGGTGAAGTGTTAATAGTTATGAAGGTGTTAAAGAATTGCAAAGCTGTGGGCGTAGATGGGATCACAAGTGAAATACTTGTGGGTGGGGTCATGCTTCTACTTGCCAGATTGTGTGAGTGGTTCACTGTGTGTGCTGGAGTTTAGAATGTTCCTAATGACTGGAAGAATTGTGTCATTATCCTTTGTACAAAGGTAAAGGCAGAATGAGGGAATGTAATAATTATAGTACACTCAGTTTACTATTCCAGGTAAAGTTTTTGAGAGAGTTCTAACTAAGGGGGTGCGTGAAAAAAACTGCGAGCAAGATTTGGGGTATATAATGTGGTTTCACGCCAGTTAGAGGTTGCATAGACTAGCTGTTTGCATTGCAGCAAATTATTGAGAAATGTATGGTAGTTTGCATTCGTTGATCTAGAGAAAGCGTTTGATTGGGTAGATAGGAGTAAACCATATGCTATGGAATGTTCTTAAAGAGTATAGTTTAAATGCATGGTCAATAAATGAACTTATGGTAGTGTATGGTTGAAGTAAGCCTTGTATTAGAGTGGATGGAGCTTTAAGCGAGTGGTTTGACATTGAACAGGGTGTCAGACAATGTTGTGTTATGTCCCCATGGTTGTTTAATGTATTCATGGATAAGAGTATGAGGAGTGTTTGTTAGGACACGGTTGGTATACAAATATATAATGTAAATGTAAGAGTGCTGTTAGACAGGTGATGCCTTATTAGTGACCGAGAAAGAAAATTACTTGCAGAATTTATTAAATGGTGAATGTGATAACGGGCAGAATGGATCTTAGTATAAATGTCTCCAAAACTAAGGTGATAGTTTTTGATAAGGGTGGATCAAAAAATAATTATCAGCTTAGTATAAGTATAAAACTGCTAAAACAAGAGAATGAGTTTGTGTATCTGGGCAGAATGTTCTGTAAAAATAGAAGGATAGATGGTGAAATCGACAGATGAGGGAATATATCTCGGAGAGTAGTTGGAAGTATGTGGACTATTACAAAGAATGAAGTACCATCGAACGAGGCAAAGATGATAGTATATAAAAGTGTGCTAACGCCAACAATGTTTTTGTACACACGGAGCGTGGGTTTGTCACGAGAAATATAAGAGCAAGGTGAATGCAATTGGAATGATATAGCTAAGAAATGTATGTGGAAAAACTAGTATGGATAGAGTCAGTAAAATATAAGTGCTGAAGGAGTGTGGTTTGAAAAGGAATCCAATAGTTCAAAATGAAAGAAGCGTGTTACGTTAGTTTAGGCATGTTGAGAGAATGATTGTGGATCGATTGAAGAAGAAAATATAATATGAAGGTGGGGTGTGTGGATCAAAAGGAAGGGTTAGGTCAGGTGGTACGTGGATAAATGTGATAAAAGAATGTGCAAAAAATGATAAACATTATTAGCTTAGAGAATAAAAGATCATGCATAAGTCGATGTATGGATGTTGTTGAAGCGAAGGGAGTATGCAAGGATAGAGAAGTGTGGAGAAAGTTAGTGAGGATGGATTAGGTCAGGGATTATTTTTATAGCTAAATGCACCGTTTCTTTCCTACCCTGTAAGGGAACGGCATGATTAGGTAGATGGTGACAGTTGTCTGTTTTATACATAGGTTTTGAATTTATTTTGGAAATATTGGGGGAGGGGGCTTAATATAATCCCAGCCCTCCAAGATAAAACAGTGGGCTTGAGCCCTCCAGCTCCCCTCTGTTCCGGAGCCCCTGCTCGTAGAGTTGTAAGAGTGTAGGAATAAACAAAAACTATATTTAAATGACATCCATTACTGTACTCATAGTCTTGTAAGAGTCTATGGTTTTCATATAGTGCCCTCTGCTTAAGTGGTTTACATATTACAGTGTTACAGTAGTCTACTCACCGAATTGTAAGAGTGTAAAGCTTTCTTGTGGTGCCCTGCCTTTAGATGGCCCGAAGCCTCGTCACATAGAATCTTGGCTTCCGCTTCACTGCTTATGTTTATCTGATCCTTCTTCCCATCCTTTCCATTTCCCCGAGTTTTGGGAGACATCGTATTTATTCTATCTATGTTATTCCTGCTGGACAAACAGAGACAATATTGCTTAATTTCATTAACTGAAATAGGTACCCTTCGTTTACTCTGTAAGTTAGCAAGATTGTTTTGTATTATTCCACCATGGTGTTATAGCTTGTAAGATAAGGTCTGCTTGTATAATTAACGCCAATAATCTAACAACTGAGCTATCCAGGAGTCGCCTCGTCCACAGGGTACAATATTCACTCATATTTTCAGACATAGTCTGTGATGGATGTGTGTTATTCGTCAGCTACGTATGAGTGAACAATTAAGATCACGAGCTATCAAATACTCTGGAGGGCTTTATGCTGCCAACTGGATTATGACAATTAAATAAATGCGCATATCGTGATGGATTAAATAGCCAAGCTACTATTAGCAGCGTAAGGTATCTCTATTTTAACACCTCTTTTAACACTTTATGGATGTTTTATGAAGTTTTCCCCGATACAGTTTTTATAGTTGACCCGTAAGCAATACCTATGTCAATTTTGAGGTAGATGATAATGGACGAAATGGGGACCTGATGGTCTAGGGGTAAGATGTCAGACTTCTGTTTTAATGGTTTGGGGCTCAAATCCCGGTCCCGGCACAGATTTATGTGGTTACTAAACCCTCCTTCACCTCTGGCAAAGTGTGTGCTTTCACGCTTTGTGAATGTGTGGAATGCCAGACCCCAACCGTGGTTTGGAGCCCCCGTTAAACTGTAGGTACCTTCTGCTTTCTCCCATCATCATTCTCAATTATCATCCTACCATCTGGGGATATTGGAATGCCTTAATGGTGTCCCCAGCTCAGAAATGAATTCCTCCATACGCCAGGAAAGCAGAGGTTGGCCAAGATGTAAATCATTAGCCCCACCCCCCATAATGGGAGAAATGGGTGGAATACTTTGACTAGGCACTAAAAGCCCCTCTATTTTTCATCTCCTTAACGGTGCTTTATGACATTTTTCTACGAAGTATTCTTAATAATAATAGTAATAGTGTTTAAACCTATGACCTAAGTGTGAAGGTTATAGGGTGTACCAAGGTGCTTCACACCACTCATCTTAGGCGAGCTATTAATATAACTATATATATTCTCATCTTAAACTATGAATTGTTTGAATAATTACAACCTATAATTCTTTGTATTTTCTTATCTCTTATTGGTTTATTAATAAACTAACTTGGTTAATCATGTATATTATTCCTGTACTGTACCTATATCCTATAATCTAGTAAAGAGTAGGGTAGAATGGTGCAATTTCAAATTTAAATTCAAAGATAAATCTTGAGTTTGTGATAAAGATAAAAACGTGACATAATTCCTAACATGATGTAGGCAATAAAGTACTTATAATTCTTTTCTGAATGGAGGGAGTGAGGTGTACTGGTCACAGAACTGAGAGTATATAAAGATGTAAAACTCTGTGTTCACATATAGAAACATCTCTTGTAACTTGCTCTGTTTGTACGATATTAGCAATAGGTTTCCGCAAATCAAACCCACTCTTTGTATTCTATCTTTAGGCTTATTTTATCCCAGGTCTAGCTAAGTTTATTAATGTGATAGAAACAGTTGAGAGAAATTCTATGCTACATTATTTTTCCCACTTTATTTTCTTACAACTTAATCATAATATGAGTTTAGTTATGGTTTTATTCAACAAACCTGGTGTTTGCTGCAATGTTTGGAATTTTTCAAATCACATTCCATTATCGAGACATGTATATTTTCTTCAAATATTGAAATAAAATCCTATCTTCTGCATTCTTTTTTTCCAAACTATGCTAGGTCCTATAGCTTCACTCACATTTATTTTGATTACCAACTATACTTTCATCCAAGGTTGAAATACCTTGACCTTTATTGACTTTTATCATCATCAACACAGGTATAACAAGACTAAGTAGACTTGTTTACATATGCCTGGATAAATGTGGAATTTAAATTTGCTTACAACTGAAAAAATAACATCTTTTGACACTGTAGTAGTTCTATTAGGGATGTTTCATGAAATAATTATAATAATAATTTTTCATTTTCCTTTATTAAAGTGATAGCCAACAGTTGAGGCCTCTAACAGGCTAGCACTGAAGATACAGAAGAACACACACATATATAAATATATTTATTTATATACATTGTTGTAGAAACAATACAACAGAGATCATAAATGAAATAGACACACTGTTAATTACTCTATGGCAATAGAAACTAGGAGCACTGTTCCAGAGAAATTGAGAAAATAGAAATATCTTTGTCTATCAAAAAGTATATGAATCAAATTCATTTTCAAAGACTTGAACTAAAAAGTGTATATATATAGTGCTTATTGCTCGTAAATTATTGGTTTTATAAAAATATATGTCACGTAAATGATTTTTATCTTTAAAATCACTACAATTTTACAATTATAAGTTATTTTGTATCTCAAATAGTTGCGGAGAAATTATGAAAATCTGAAAATTTATTTTATGTAAAGTACCTTCAAAGTCATTTTCATGAGAAAATGATCCATCTGGTTTATAATAATAAATAGTGTCTAGTTATACATTTAATCAAAATTGTTACAGCAGCGAATTTAGAGAAAATAGATGTTTTTCTCTTTCTATCCCTCATTAAATTACCGATAAATTAACAGCTGGACATATAATTCCTAAAACTCCTAGAGGGGACCTTATGAACACTCCAGATACCAAGTTTTAACCCAATCTATAAAATAGATTCGGCTCTAGCCCGAGGTCACAGAGAAGGAAAATCTGTGCCCGAGGTACAGACAGACAACATCGCGAAAACAACTTTTAACTTTCTCTCGACACCTCGGAGAAAACGTACTATGATCGTCAAAAAATTTGATTTCGAGCTTTTGATAAATGTCGACGTTTTATGACCCCCTGAAAATTTAAAGTTGTTTTTGCGATGCCGTCTGTCTTACTTTGAGATAGAGCTGAAACTATTTTACAGATTGGGCTAAAACTTGGTATCTGGGGTGTTCATAAGGACCCTCGAGGTGTTTTTGGAACTAAACGTCCAACCCTAAATTTAAGGGTAGTTTACCAAGGGGAAAAAAGAGAAAAAAATAATTTTCTCGAAACTGGCTGTAACGATTTTGATTTAATGTTATATCTAGATACTATTTATTATTATAAACAAGATGGAAATTATCATTTTATCATGAACATTATGTGACTTATGTCATACTAATAATATTATAAAGAGGAAAGGTTTGATTTTTTGTTTGTTTGTTTGTTTGTAATGAATAGGCTCCGAAACTACTGG
>CABEEJ010008324.1:0-24623 GCA_901482245.1 Timema douglasi
GTGGTATCCAATATTAACCCGAGGAGAGCCGTGTTAGATGCCAAGGTCGTCAACAGAGGGGCCAAAAGCATCTGTGCAGGATTTAAGGGCAGGGGAAGGGAAGAAAGAAGGAATGAGAATGTGGAAGAAGGAAAAAAGGAAAAAGAAGGTGGAAGAAGGAAAAAAGGAAAGAGAAGGTGGAAGAAGGAAAAAAGGAAAGAGAAGGAAAAAAGGAAAGAAAGTGAAAAGAAAGATGTAGGATAGGGTTGTCCTGTACGAGGTACATCCTGCACAGAGGCCTCCTCTTTTAGTCGCCTCTTACGTTAAGCAGGGGTTACTGCGGGACTATTCTAAACCCCGTCCCGCAGGGGGGTATTTTAGTTAAAAAAAGAATTAAGATCTGTATTAAAGGAACGCTAAGAATTTCAAATACTTAGGGTTCGGCTCGATTGACAAGCGTGTGAGCGACTGAGCGACTACATGGCCAAACTGGCGAGCATGTGATTAGCAATAGCTGTCAAAGGGGAGGCAAAGGTTCGGATCTTAGTTCAATGAACTGAGGGTGGTTCATGACGAGTGATTTATTGTTGTGGATCTCCATACTCTCTCCACGCGAATGTGATTCTTATTTACAAAGGCCTAATTTGGCTATAATATTGAAGTATTAACATTCGATATATATATATATACCGTGTTATGGTATTACCAATTAAATCCGACCTTCAGTATTAGCAAGTGTGTTAAACTTATCGGTAATAATACCAAAAAAATCATATTGAGAAGCTTTTCCTTGCTCCACCGACGATATATCAACCAAGAATTTGCTACTGCTAAATTTATAGTAGAACTAGAATTGGCATGTGCCAACGTTTGGCCTTTAGAGGATATAGAGTATATTGATAGGATAGAGTATATTGATATAAATATATTTGAGAAATATACATCAACCATGTGTTCATTATACTACTTCACAAGTTGAGGCCAACGAATTGGGATATTCATCTTTTCTTTCTTGTCATATCGTTTGCCAGACAACTTAACTGACAACTTAACCTAAAACTGTAGACACTAAAGTGACACAATTATTGTTGTTAACCCAATTAACAACAATTACACCTTTTGCATTACTCGTGTAATTATAGGAGCCTCTTCCTCTCTTTGTCATGATTTTATTATCAAATGTACAGCGCAT
This sequence comes from Timema douglasi, assembly GCA_901482245.1. NCBI lineage: Eukaryota > Metazoa > Arthropoda > Insecta > Phasmatodea > Timematidae > Timema > Timema douglasi. The sequence continues at coordinate 1,172 of CABEEJ010008324.1, forward strand.
TATTATATTTTCAATTAATCCGTAAATATTAGATTAGGCTATATTTTACGAATATCATCATTCTAAACAAAAATATTACTACTAAAAATCGATCATTTGTTTTATTATTTACATTTATTTAATATGTTGGAAATTAACAGAAAGTTGGTTGTTATAGTTAAATTTATATAGATTTCATTTAGCGATTTTTATCCTGTTAATTTTATGCTATGTATAAGCAATAACAAAAAATAGGATTTATTTCTTAAATAAACCATGCATGGGGCCATGTGGTAGATTTTGTGGGGAAATACTTCATAACATTGTTAATTTTTCTACAGTAGGTGAGTGACGAAAGGTTTATTGACGTGATTTACGATCGAGCAGAATTTAATGGAGAAGATTATAAAGTCTCTTAACATTTTGTTTTTATGTAGTAATATATTTTATAGGTCGGTATAAGTTGTTTGTATATTAATTTTGGTAGAATTAATTATTTTAATATAAATTGATAGTTGAATATATATTTTTTCATTTCCAATAAGCATAAGATTAATTTGATCTGGTTCATTATTTCTCAAATATGAAAGTCTTAATAAACCAATACCCAACTAAATTAATTAAGGCATGTAAATTTTCTTTCAATAGTAGCTATATCTGGGCCACAAACTGTCTATATCTGACCATATGTGTTACAGATCTAGGCAGAACTGATTTTTCCACATGAGTATAGCACATATGTAGAGCCCAAAATCGATTCTCGTCACCAATCTTTTAATGAAAATCCAAAGAATATGCACGTTTAGTAAAACTAAAGATTTAATTCCTCAGAGTTTTCGTTGTAAACCTATCACACACCTAACAGAAACTGCCAGGGTGATTAAAACAATTCTTTTGCTTCGGCATTATAACAAAACAATGGTAGACAAAACACAGAAGATAAAAACATTCACCAATTATTCACAGATAAACCATTCGACCTGTAGCTGGGAAAGCTATTGTGTGAGCATATTCCCAGTATAACAACAATACCGTACTTTCCAAGACATTACTGACATCCATGAGCAAATGTGAACAATATTTGGTTACCTATGAATCTAATCGGTGTGATATTTTATTGTAAGCTACTTATTATACTTGCATTCTAAGATTATACTTAAGTCATATGATAGATCAAAGTCACATTCGCTTCACTAAATCGTAGTATGTTTTGATTCGATATATATATATATTAACTATTTTTCATTAGTCTAAAACGTGCTAAGCACGAAAAAAGCCAACAACCCCGTTAGTTTGCGCGTTTAGTTTTAAAAAAACAAAAGGGAAGAGTTAGCGAGCACACGCTAGCACCAGATGGCAGCACCCTGCAGCATGCTTATATCTTCAACACGTCCTCCTAAGTTACAGCTGCTTAAGTTCCCACTTTGTTGACAGGCGTCTACGTGAGTAGTCTACTACGGCTTATGGGATCACTACGTCACACCGCGAGATAGTATTGTGATTTCAATTAACCTACTCTCCTCTGATTTGCTGCTATAAATAGCCTCCTTCCCCTCACCCCCTGACCTACTTTCCACATCCGTTTGACTCCGCCTCCTCCACTACAGCCCACCCCCTCCCCTACAGCCCTCGCCTCCCAACCCAAGACATTTTGGTTATTGATGATTAATTATTAATGAGTGTTAATTAATTATTGTTAATTAATTAATTGGTAGGATAGAGGTGTTGGAGTTTTTATTCATTGATTAGGGCGTTGTAGTTTATTATAACCTCGCGCTATGGCTGTCGGGGGTAGAATGAACATTGGCTCTTCTGTCACAAGGCTCTGTCCCGGAACAAGCAGCATGAACCTCGTACTATGGCTGTCGGGGCTAGAGTGTGATAAATGGTTCCGCTGTCTTGAGACCCCCTCCTACTTCGCAACCCTGGCGCCAGTATGTCGGCCCGACAAGACAAGAATAGATATTGAGGTCATTGCCCCGGGTAACGGGGTTTACTCTGGCATCAGCTTGACCACTCACGAAACAAGAATAGATCGTGAACTAGGTCAGTGTGTCGCAACCCCTTGGGTTCTCCCTGGCCCCAGTATGTCGGCCCGACAAGACAAGAATAGATATTGAGGTCATTGACCCGGGCAACGGGGTTTCCCTGGCGCCAGGGTGGCGGGCAGACAAGACAAGTTGGGACTCGTAAGGGACAATCAGTAAATAAAACACAGATATTACAAATATACATATATTCATTAAACATCACAATTATACATTTTTACAGGAATGACGCATATATTCGTTCATACGTTTTTCTACAGTGTCTCTTAGACGCGTTAGTAAAATTGTTTTTAGTTCACAATCCAGCATTCAATAGTTCAAATTGACGACTTGACGTGTATAGTAGGTAGCACTGATAAGATCCAGGTTTTTAATGTGCGTTTCCACCGTAGGCTGTTCTGGGTCGACGACTTCCGCTAATTCTGTTAGCGTGTCGCATATATCCATGACGAGTGTCGACCACATGTCCCGTCGGTCGAAGTCGACGTCGATGAGGTCCCACACCTCACAAAGACGCGCCCAGCTGGGTGCTAGATAGGCGACCCGTTTAAGTCCGGCGTCTTGTTTCTCACAGATGACGACCATACGTTCACCGACCATGCGTCTCAGAGAAATTTAGTGATTAGTCAAACTAATTTTCTGAGGAGGTTGCGTGTTGCTGAAAAACTTTGATATGACAGACTTGTAGTTGCCAAGTTCTTGCCACTCTGTACGGTTAGACACTACACAGTTCCCACCACATTTTTCTAGCTGGACATAGGGTGTAAAGTTGTTCTTGACGCTTATGCTGACGATGACCCGCCTGGCATCGACTCCATCCAGCGGGAACAATGTGTTGAAAATACTGGTGACGGAGAGCGGCTTCACCGGCTTTGCTTTGCTGCCGCAAACGTCTTGACCTTCCATGATGTTTAGCGGTTATGGGAGGCACGTCGCCGACACGACCCTTTTATAGGCGCACGCCGCTTGGACACGGCCTCTTGAAGGGCGGCATGCCCCTACAGTCTTGAAAAATCTATTGTAATATCTCACCACCTTAGCGTCGTTGGCCGTATGATTGGTGGGCGAGAATAGGCTTTGGAAATTTTTCATCGGGATGTTCTGCGCGCGATAGAGAAGGTACACGAGACAGTAATGGCCGCAAATGTCTGATGCGATGCTTTGAAGTTGTAGCGTGCTATGGGACGTGCGAAAAGTGTTTTTGCGTATAAATGCCAGATGTGACTTTATACGCGGTGGAAAACCATAACTGTCAAAGTATTCTCCCACGCCATTCTTGTCGATAAAGATGTCAACCCAATGCGTCCCAGGTTTGGTGTGTGGATCGGTGTTGATGACTAGAGCGGAAGGTCAAGCTATTCTTAAGGGTAGTTGATCAGCAGGGAAAACACCCGACCGTACAGAACGAAACCACGGGCTTGTTTTCCGCGCACGTCTTATGGTGTGCGTGTCCATCTTCAATCATCCAATCTCGAAGTCCCCAGAAGATAGAGGCTGCACATAAATTCCATACAGAACTATGTGCCATGCACATGGTGCGGCCCAATTTAAGAGTTTTCAGTGACGAACATCCTATGTCGTATAGATCTACGATGGATATGGACGTGTATTTGACTAAAACCTTTTTCTTTTCCTCCCCCTTGACGTAGACGGTTTCTGCACGCGTTGTGGCACGGGAGATGAGGGATTCGAGCAGGCTGTAATCCACATTACCGCTATCCCAGGTGATACCGTGCAGATTGTTGACTATATAGTCGGCTTTCTTTTTGGCATCGGTGGAAAGTTCCTCGATAGCGTATGGGGGTTTTAACACCCAATGTCAAAGTTATGTGTCGCACACAAATAAAACACTCAGTTCTTTAACGATAAACTCTTTGTTGTCGTCGATGAAGCTCTAGAAATCCACAATGACGTCCATGGCTTAAATGGGCGGGAAGTCGTTTATATTAACTTCCATAATCGGTCACGACGTTTCTATCCTTGTCAATGGTGATGATGTTGGAAAACTCCCCGTGTACGATACAATTGACGGTTTCGGTGAGAGCTCTGGTGAAGCTCACTTCGATGCTCAGAGAACCGTGCCTCGTCAAATTCCAATGCGATGTCATGTGAGGCGGACAGATTAGGTGTGAGATCGAAATCCATGAGATGATATCCCTTGGGGAAGGCTTCTCGTGTGATGCCGCTACCCTCGTTCCTGAAATGGATATCCGTTCAGAAAACAGTGTGTGGTAGGACATGATCCAGTGTCCGTTTGAAAAGTCAGGCTGTAATGGTTTCGACGGTACTTGTTCCCCGTCCACGTACAGCGAGAAATGGTTCATGCCGTAGGTTTGAAAGTTGAACGGGTTCTTGGTGACGTCTCTGTTGAACGCTGCGTTTGACACAAATCCCACGATGCACCGTTTGGGTAACTAACTGTCCGGTGAATACGTTGTCCAGTGATTTCCCTTGCACGCCCGTAGGAATAGTGAGTGTTTTTACTTCCACACGGGTGATGGGATACTTTGCGGGACTGACGTTTAATGCTTTGGCATGTGCCAACAGTATAGAAGGTGCTACTTTTGACACGCCGCACTAGATGGCCGGCTTCAACCTTAAAGTGAGGGAGTTCAGTGACCGCCATAAGACTAAACCCGTCTCGGGAACGGACCAACCTGACTCTGAGTTCGGTACCGTTCAAAAGGTATTTCTCTTGGTTAAACACGCCACCGTGTAGATACCCCAAAAGATCCACCGTCTTACTTTTTGTGGTGAGGCTGCGACGGCCCTCAAATCCCTTGTTGCCTGCGTTAGCCTCCTCAAAGGTTCCGGAGATGTCTGAAGAACACAGACCACAAGTCAAATGCGTTCTTTTGGCTTCACTGTTGTAATTGAGCAGCGTCTCAATGTACGCTCTATAGGCATACGTGTTGCTGGGCGGTGAGACTAGTTTTTGGTTTAAAAACACATCCACCTGTGTGAATAGCGAATGCAACCAATTATAGACGGGAGAGATCTGATCCACCTCTGCGAAAGCACCACAGTCGGGTTTCATGATGGCCGCCCTGAGATAGAGCATAGTCTGGGAAAGATCGATATAGAACTCGACTTGTCCGGTAACGGTAAATTCGATGGGTGAATCATCGGTGAGGGAAGAGACAGGTTTGTACTGGAGCCATTGTCCACTTTNAAGGTTTGTACTGGAGCCATTGCCCACTTTTAAGACTGGTTTGAGTGGGTGGCACGGAAAAGAGATCGACTTCACTGCTGGCACACTCGCAGGACTGGAAGTGTAGAAACGACATTTGAACTGAAAATATATTTAGCTTCTTTCTTGACTTTCTTACGTCGGGTGACGACTGAAGACTGACGTCGTTGCTTCTTACGACACCCTTTATAGCCTGAGCCGGTCATCAGTGTGTTGATCTTCTATTCAGCCTTGCGTTTCAGTTTTGTTCCAGCCTCGCCGACACGTTGCCGTAGGGCCTCTTTGAAAGGACGCCGTTGATTAGCAACGTCGGAGAGCACGTCGTTACCCGTATGAAGCGCCTGTTTTCCGATGGCGTTAGCACCACTTCTCAGCAACGTTACGACGCTTTTAAAAAGGCCACTGAGAAAACTTCCTATCCCATGCCCTCGTTGATAGGGAACACCGGTGTAGATCGAAGATATTCCTATTCCAGCCTGATTGACGTAGTACCTTTGGTAGGGATAGTTCATGTTGAGCAGCGTCGAAAATGAAGTTTCACGCACACTTTTTCAAACTAGAATGGTACAGGTTCACCCGTGTATGTTCTTATATTGATTTCCAAGCTTTCAATTTCCCTTCTAAGCACGAGCATGTAGTGCAACGGATCGGAGCTAACTTTCTTATGTATGCCGTAGAGATAGTTTACGTTGTTGATACCGGTGATACGTAACAGCGGTGACACAATGTCACCCACGGGCTGAGGCTCGACGATATCCGTGTAGATGTACATTTGCGAGGGCAAGCCTAGTAGAATGTTGGCGGCGTACGGCGACTTTGGTACTTTGATCAGATTAGTCTGAGGATCGAAACTGAGCTGTAGATTTAGTTGGCTTGATAGAGTCAGCAGCTGTATATTTGGTGAAGAAGAGACAACTTCCACTTTTTTGTTGGGGTTTATGTACTTGAATACAATTCCGGAATCCCGTTTAAACGCCTCTACTTCGTTTAGAGCTTTGAACAATTCATGGATAGTGCTGTAGTTTCCAGCAGGGATATGATCCTTGAATATTTGTTCCACGCCGTTAGCGTCCACCCAGTTGTACCATACAATATTTTGACCCTCGGGTACGGTGGTGAAAGAACATGGATATTGAAATTCAGCCAGATTTCCTACCTGCCGTCGAGTGTAAGACGGTAAGGAAGTTGCGTGGTGAAATTCGTGAGGGTATTTTTCGGGAAATATCCCATAGAGCTGTCGCTCGGCAAAGTGATGTAAAATTGGTCCTTCATGGTAGTGCGCTCACTTAACTGGCAGGAATACAGGAATTAAACTTGGCGGGGCAACCTTTCCACTGCACGTACACTTTCTTTCTGGCGCCTTTACCTTTGACACGTAGTATTTTATCAATTTTAAAAGTTTCAGGGAGACGTACACGTTGCATTTCAGGTTCTTAAAACGTCCCCTCCACTTCTCCGCCGTCAAGACCGGTGAGTCTGTAGACGACAGGTTGTCGCAACACGACACTGTTGACTTTGAAAATCTCTTGGCCCCAATTGCTTTCGTAGCTCTTTTCAAAAAGCATTTTGGATTTGCTAATACGCACTGTGTCACCGACTTTTATTTTAGACTTTTATTTTGCCGTACAAATTATCTTTGACTTGAAGCACATTAGTTTCTGAAACGTCGGTGGGTGCCATCTTGATACTGGAATGTTTAGCGCTGTTGTAAGCGTCGACTAGATCTTGGAGGACGTCCACATACCTATACGTGTTATTTTTGGTAACGTAGCGCCACACACGTCCTTTCAGAGTTCTATTGAATCGTTCCACGATGCTTGCCTTCACGTCCGGATTATTAGTGGTGTAGTATGCACGCTTTCTTACTTGAAAAATTTCCGGACTAGACGTGCTGTGAACTCTGTCCCCTTGTCCGTCTGTATACTTAAAGGTTTACGGCCGCTTTGTTTGAAAATGTCCCGAAAGGCGTTTCTCACGACGCTCCCCGTCTTGGATGGAAGCGTCCTCGCCCAGGCCATCTTGCTAAACACGTGAATACGGTGAGCAAGTACACTGCACCGTCGTTGTATTTTCTGAGACTTCACATCTCGTTGAGATCGGCTTGCCAGAGATCGTCAATGTTTGACACCACGTACTTGTTGCGTGGAAACTTTTTTACCACGAGCGTGTGTAGGGTATAAGCATCCTTCACACGAAGCCATTCTCGTACATTTTCGGTATCTTTCTTGGACGCCTTTATGAGCGACGCCACCCCTGCAAACCCCGCAGGATGAGAAGGATCGTAGTAGATGTCGGATAGACGGTCCATTAAGCTCTGAACGGTAGCCACCTGTTTTCATCTACCTTCTTCAGTTTCTTCTTCTTAGGGCGCTGCGAAGGTGTAAGTGGTTGTGGTACGGGCGTCGGATCTCTAATGGGCACCAAACGTTTCGGATTTACAATAAATTATTTCGGAACGTTTATTTTTTGCAGCACCGTGAGAAACTCTCGCCACCCTGACGGTTCGCTGTGTCTTCTTGCTCTGACCAGATCGTTGACTAAATCCACAATATTGGATCCACGGAGAGGCGTATCTTGAATACTCACTTCTCCGTTTGAGTCCCAAGAGATTCCGCCTCAGGAAATGATATGTTCTAGTAAAAGTTGAGCTTTTTTACGTGCCTGTGCTGATACAGTATTAAGTACAGCTGGGATGGGAAGTACGGACACTTCAGGGGCGGTAATGGTGGTATTTTCAGATGGTGGAGGGTGTTGACTAACGTGCAGATAGCGCTGTAGCACTTGTTGGTATAAAGTCCATTTAGACTTGTCGTCAAGTTTTGAAGCGAGAATTTTTTCCATTTCCTTGTCCAACTCGGAGACCACTAGATTTGTTGCCGATGCCGTTTGTTGGTGGTGTTGCTCGTAACGGTGTAATGTTTCCGGGGACACCAATATCATCTTTTTCGTGTGTTCCATTATTTACTTGTTGAATAAGGAACCAGGGACAACACTGATTAAAGGGGCAAAAAGTAAGGGCAAGAACGCTCCTCCTTTCTGAACGGGTAGTCGTCTCTTATTCTTCCAGCACTCTCCTCCTTTGACCAGCTTGCGCAACACCCACTTGTGAGCACGTAACTTTGTCTTCTGCGCATTTTCCAGTGGTACCCGCCTTTTAAAGTATTGTAGGCACACTCGCAAACAGAGTCAACCAGTTTCTTGTCGGCCGTTTTCATCAAGGCGACACGTTATTGAGGGTTCATGCGATACATCGCACGAAGGAGAGGGGCCTGCTTCAGAACTTTGGGACTCATGGTTATGAAATTATCTGTAAGCGGGAAGTGTCGGTGTTTTTATAGCTTTTGCGTGGTAGATACACACAACACCCGACATCTGTGTAGCTCCTATATCTGAACCATTCTGGTGTACCTTGTTTGAAATCTAACAATATATAGCCATGAGGAGTACTTGTAGCATCAATGTAAACCTCTTGTAAAACACGGGGGTTTTCAGGACAGACTTGCCGCGCAAAGTGTATAATCTGAGCTTTATCCCAGGGATTTTTAAAAAGCACTATATAATGTGCGTTTAAGGAAATGTCTCTTTGACCTTTGCCCTGATGGAATATATTTTGTGTAAGGTAAATGACGCTAATATTTTGATGGTGACATCCTTTGGTGAAAAGATCGACGACCACTTCGTTGGCTTCACAAATCAGGTCGTCCAGGATAATCAGCTGAGGAGAGTCATTCCAGATGTCATCCATTTCCGGCGAACCCTTACAGAATATGACGCGATGATTTGCCCCGTCTTGTTCGAACCCCGGCTGCCATAAAGCATAATACCATGTGATTTTATCTAATTTAACGTCACACGTTGTGTCCAAGTGACGGATAAAATCTGCTACAAAATGTGACTTTCCACAGCCGGAAGGGCCACTTATGATGGCCGAAAATGGATGTTTCAATTTGTCCATAATGTTTGAGACTGAGCTTATAAGCTATATGAGCTTATATTTATGGGATAGGAGAGAGATGTGGGTGTAGACGTTAAAACACAAACATAACAGTTTTTACAATATTTATTTATAACGTGAAAAAGGATACACGCAGTGTAAAGTATACTGTGAATATTTACAATATATATTTATTAGCATAAACATAACTGTTATTTTACAACATTTATTTACACACAGTGAAAAGTATACTGTGGATATTTACAATATTATTTACTTACAGGGGGGACTAGTGGCCTCGGTATTAAATATGATATATACATAGAGACGGTTTTCAATTTAAAAGAAAATAAATATATATACAAACAGTTTATTATATTTGACTAGATTTAAAATAAGTATATATACAAACAGTTTATTATAATTAAAATATATACAAACAACTAATTGACTAGAAAAAAAATCAGGTAGGCGGAGGATTGTACTGGCAAATAAAATATATAAAAAGAAATACGGGTTCATAAAATAAATAAAAAAATATGCTAGTTTTCATGCAGGAAAAAAAATTCTCAAATCTTTGAAAAATGGTTTGTCAGTGGAACTGTCTATAGCGAAAGAAAAAAGATGATTATTCAGCCCGTCTAAATGATCACCTTTTATTCGTGGCGAGTGCGTTCACAAGGACTCTGATACCCAAACGGCAAAGTATTAAAATCATCGGTTATCCGACGTTTGGTAGACTTTAGTCTGCGAAACGGTACATACAGTCGCAATACCTTTTATTACAATTTTGTGCGTTATCTGTATGTATCTTTCCGCAGCCTGTTCAGTGACCATCGATTTCAAAACATCAAAATTAACATCGTTTCGGTTGCCATAGTTTATGGTGATCCCTCGAAATTTGCACGCCGTTTTTGTTTTGGCAGGATTGCCACCAACACAAACTTGGTACGCGTAATTCTTGAGACCGCCAGATACAAAGGTGCTAATGTAGCTTCCCGGACCGTAATCCTGAAGTTAATCAGTGAGGTCACCTAAAGAGTCTCCGGTCGGTGGACTCCAATCGCCGGGGTGTTCAGTGAATAGAACGCTATCTGTATCATGATACAAAACGTGGTCCCCCAATTGTTCAAGGATGCTGTATAAGTGCAACCTAGCCATAGACAGTCGTGTAGCATGCCACCGCCACAATCATGTTAGGGTTAGGGCGCAATGCGTCACGCGCATCCTTGTAATTGAGGAACATAACCTCATAATTAATATCAATGACGCTGTCCACGGTGATGGACGGATCCGTCAGGTACTTGTGGATGCCTTGATAGTCGTTAACAACGGCTACGTGTGGTAAATAGGGTCTTTGCCCAAACGTTCCCCATAATTAATTTAAAAAGAGTTTAGCCAGAGTGCGGAGACCAGGGTTTTTACAAACAGAATCGAAATCGAGTTTAACCCCTTCCCTTTCCCCATAATTTTGAATGTAAGCTAACTTTTACTCTTGTGGGGTACACCACTCTGGCCATCCGCTGGCTTCTTGTTTAATTTTCAAAAAAGTATCAATGTACCCGTGAAACAAGCCGCCAGAACGTGTCTGACGGTCGTAAACAGATACATTGTACTTCCACACTTCGTGTACTGCTTCAATGGTGTAGCCTTTCACAACGGCTTTCCGGATCTCGTCAATCACCCAGACGCCTGTCAACCAGCGATATTTTTTGTCATTAGCTTGTCGTGCATCCATGTAGGCAATACGGGCATGAATAAATCCCGCGGAGGCGTCACTGTAACTTTGGCTATGCCTTCTACTTGATCTATAGATGTACAATTTGGTTCCAAGTGAATTTTGGGGTGGTCGACAAGGTATTTGTTGTACTTGCAAACGTATGGATACAATGAACACTTATCCAGGTAATTGATCTTCTCTCCACAAGAAAGGTCTGCTTCATGGAATAGCTTGATAAAATTTGTACGCCCGCCAAAGAATACATCCCTAGGATTGGGGGGCTCCTTATTATACACCTCGTGCTGCAGTACAAATTGTTGCAAGTCCTTGTCTGTGCGTTTCATCGCATTAAACATACACTCCCACATCTCTACGATCGTGTAGCCGGCATTCTTAAACTTTTCCAAACAAGCCATGGTCGCTTCATAACGCGTCTCCATGGTCTCATGGGGACTATTTTTGATAGAGGTGGTCCTATCAGGGTAGCATAGAGGGTATCCGTGCCAATAAAAGCCCCAGAAATGGAAGACGTTGGTGGTATCTCCAGCTTTAACAACGCCGTCTACACGTCGCCCTAACACATATTCCTCACGGCCGTTACCCGCATGAAGAATAGAGACACCGCACTGATGGGCCTCCCAGCAAAGCTATTGTACAGCGACGTGCGACTGTTGGTCTGCACACCGATATCCACCGTTAGGGATAATACCGATAGTATCCTCCTTAAGATGACTTCGGCGGTAAGCCAACATGGCCGCTCCAGCTATCGTACATGCCTCTCTGAAAGGATCCACCTTTGCTTTCTCCATGAGCATCTCTCTAAACTTCAGGCAGGCCTTCCGTAGGATCTCTACATCTTTCACACAATACAGTTCCAACTCACGTTTAAAATCAAAGATATAATTTTCTTTGACCAACGCGTCATACCACTTCTCAAAGTACTCCTTTCCCTCAACTGACATCTCGCCGATGCCGTAGTCCTCCTTTGGCGGCAAGGGACCCCTATACCCCGCGTTTTTTTTATTGAAAAAATGGGGGAAATGTCCTTTGGCCTAAGTCTCGTCCAAGCCGAATGTTTTGGGCAATTTGGACAACGACATCGGGAGAAAGTTCAGCGAGTCAATTAAGTGGAGCGCACCGTAACGAATGGACATGATTTTACCACCGTTCATTATAAGTTCTGGAGTCCATTTTTTAACTTCCATCATATATTTTAAAATAAAATTTCCATCATAGGATTTCGCGGTATGGCCTAGGAGGGTGATATCCTTAAATTTTGATGCTTTAATTTGCTCAATAAATTCAAAAAATTGGGCCATTGTGGTAACACCCTTGAATATGCGAGTCCTATCGCGCCCACATTCTGTGCAATTATGGTCATTTGCATCTATATGAACGCATGCCTTGCAGCACGTCTGCACGACACATAGGTTTGGTTCGTGGAAGTACGTGCCTGCCGCACCTTGAAGAAGCGTTTCTTGTCTGCATTCAAAATTATAGAATACAAACATGTAATTGCTCTTTTCCAGTGACGGTTCCATGGGACCTGCTTCATATAACAGAAATGACCAAAAGGACGATAGATCTCACATACTCTACAAAAAGTATCATAGTACCTATGTGACTAATTTGAACTTTCCAAACTGAAAAATCGCCCACAGACCTCGCAAACCTTTTTGACATCAAAGACCGACCTGTGACCTCTGCAATAACCGGGACGTTTATGGTTATCAAAACACGTCTGGTTTGTGAACCAACGCCCGCAGTCTTTACAGACCACAGATCGGCCTCCGCTACAAACCGCTTTAGCGTAGCACTTTTTGCACGTGGATTCACATTTGTGCGCATTCTTATGATCAAATGGCACACGACATTCGCGGCAAAAGTACTACCACTTAAATGCGGCTGTCAAGGATGTTATGACATCAAAATGGTTTTGATTGTCGTCGTGAAAATACAAATCAAGGTAGCCCTTAAAGGAATGTTCAGATGGAGTAGGCCCCTCTTATAGGACCTGTCTCACCCTACGTTCCCTGAACACCGTGATTTTGTATTCGGAGAGGTATGTTTGAAATTGTTTCAGTCCAGTGAGCCCACCACCTTTCAAAAGATTCACACGGGCATCATGGCATAGTTCCTCTGCTTTCAGTTTTTGAATATTACGACCCCATTTGATTTGTCTAAAGGTGTTCACATCCATGCATCCTGGTTCTCTTTCATTATCACATATAGATTTGGCGACAACCAATGCATGGGCAAGGAAAAGTGTGTCGTCATTTTGAATCGTAATGATCCCTTGGTTTTTACGGCTATATGTACTAGGGAGAGAGAGTTTATCACAATAACGTACACTCTCTCGAGGCTCCTTAAAATGGCTGAGTTTAACGAGGAGGAGCTTTCTCCTCAGAATTTCATCGAGATTTACAGTATGATCACCAAAAAGAACGGAAAAGAGAAAATGACGTATAAGTATGTGCTGACTTTTGTGACTCATACCCTTCCAAAGGTGGCCAGAGCAGGTTTACACGTGATCAGTGTCCAGCCGTATGTCCCTAACCCTCAACGGTGTTTCCAGTTCCAGGAGTTCGGGCACACGAAGCTGTGATACCGTGGTAAGCCAACCTGAGCATATTGCGGAAAGGAGGCTCACGATGCAACTTGTGAGTCTTATAAGTTCTGCGTCAACTGTAATGGTCCACACTCTTTCTGGTCTCGGGCCTGTCCGAAATGGAAGGCAGAGAAAAAACTCCTGGAGATTCAATCTGAAAAGAAGATCTCTTATGCCCAGGCACGCAAGGAATACGTATCCAGCCAGGTGCCGGTATTCCAGACATCATACAGCCAAATTGTTATTCAACACATAAACTGTCCCAACTGCCATTGCGCAGTTAATCTTTCTAAGAATACTTCTCGACCAGTGCCACTAGTCTCTACTCAAAACATTAATAGTCATAATGCGCCAGCAACTTTCGCCCATAAACATAAATTTGTATGGGAGGAGAAACAGACTTAAAGGTAATCTCCAACACAAAGCCCCCTAAGAGTATTCATCAGGAACACCCATAAGCACTCCATAAGGAACGCCCCCCAGAGCCTCCTTGAAGAACGTCCTCGAGTCCTTCTTCTCAGGGAATGCCCACAAGTCTTCATCGTGGAACCTTCCCGATTCCTCGGGGAACTAAATTTACTGAGGTCACTTATGTGCCACCCGCACTCGCCTCAGGGACTCCGGAGGTTAGGTTGGGTGACAGAGAAGATGAGGCCACATATTTGAGTTCTATTGGTGATATGAGGACAGCTCAGAGAGGGACCGCCAATATTAAAAAAAGGCGTCGAAGTCGATAAATAATCCTTCGCGCAAGGATCCAACGCCCCAAAACCTCCTCTACTGAAGCAGGACGTCAAGTAAAAATTTGGAAAGGCAAAAGGACCTAAAAAGGTCCCAAATAAAATTTTAATATTAAGGGATAGAGGAATGGATTGCGTGTATGATTAAAGTTTATATCAATAGATAATGTCGCTACTAAAATGGAATCGCAGGTGTTATTATGCTCGTGTCGAGAAGTTAAATTACTGACATTTTCCCTGAATCCTTCCATCTTGTGTTTGCAGGAGACCCACTTCCACCCTGCTGATAACCCGATGCTTCGTGGGTACAATTTTCTTGATCGGGCTAGTGGAGGTGTGGCAATACTCGCACGTAGTAATATATATAATAAATTTATAAATATTGGATCTTATCTCCAATTTATTACTTTTTGAGTCTCCCATCCTGTGGAGGTGACAGTATGCTGCATCTACCTCTCACCAGACGAAGGTGTTTCAAAGAGGAATCAAGAAGCACTTTTTAGAAAACTTACCAGCCCTATATTTTTTTAGGGGATTTTAATGCTCATAACTTTGTGTAGGGATCTAATTTTACGGATGCCCGTGGAAGGATGGCAGAGGATATTCTTGTCTCGGGTGACCTGATGCTACTGATCACCAGGACGCAGACGTATTTTTTCACCTTTAACGGTATATAGGCTGCCATCGTATTGACTTAACTTTCTGTAGCACCGGGATTGTAGCTCACCTCCTTTGGGAGGTCAACCCGGACCTATGCGGCAGTGATCATTTTCCTATTCTAATTTCACAAATTCAAGATCCTTCCAATATAGTACGGGTATTCCAATGGGTGCTTAAACATGTTGACTGTGATACGTCACGCAAGCTCACCGTATTGTATGGACCCTGTTACCCTGACGGCTATGTTAGAACAGGGAATTTTACTTCGACGGTCATTGCGGCCGCAAGGGCCTTTAACTCTAAATCTTCACCAAAACCGCACCACCATCCTGTTCCCTGGTGAAATGAGGAGTATCGGTAAACTATTTCTGACCGTCTAAGGGCCCTAAGTCTCTTCCATCAACATCCTAATTTCGATAATCTGGAGTCTTTCCTGATTCTAAGTGCTCAAGCATGCTTTGTCATTCGGGAAATAAAAAAAGAACCTTGTGTACAGTTTAATTTTGCCCTTATAATTTCCACTCCCACAACTAAGGTTTGGGATAGTAATAATAAATAACAGAGTAGCCAATAGTTACATAACTAATATACTTGCCCTCATGTCTGACGGTTTGCTTGTCTCTTCCTCTGTGGAGGTAATCAATGTATTGGGCTTGATATTCGCCGCAATTTATGGAACTGCGAACTACTCCAATGACTTCGCAGTGCAGAAGCGGAACATTGACCACTATTCTAATGACTTCGGTTAGAGTCGGGTGGTAGACTATAACTTCCCCTTTACTATAGAAGAACTGACCTATGCCCTGTTGCAGGCGGGCAGCGCAGCTTCCAGTCCTGAAACATTCATTGTGAAATGTTGCGCCAGCTGGCCCTTGCTGTACAGGCATTCCCGTTGGACTTCTACAATAGTGTGTGTGAATCTCGCCAGTTACTATCACTATGGGTGCAGGCGACCGTTGTTCCTATACATAAAAGTGACAAAGATAAATTAGAGCCAAATTGTTATGGACCCATTGTCTTAACTAATTGGTTTTGCAGAAATTATAAACGATTTATATGGTATTTAGAATCCCGCAATTTCCTAACCAATATTTGATGTGGTTTTCTCTGTCCCTGATCCACGGTGATACATCTTGTTCACCTTGATACAGCAATTTGTGACACCTTCCTCACAAACAACATCTCTTGGCCATCTTATTTGATTTGGAGTAGGCTTGTGACACCACCTTTTGGTATGGTATTTAAGAGAATTTTATATATTTGTGGGTTCTGAGGGAACCTCCCTGTTTTTATAAATACTTTTATGTCAGATAAAAATTTCGGGGTGGGGTCAAAAACACCTTATACGGTGATTTTACTCAAGAAAATGGGGTGCCACAGGGCAGTACTTTGAGATGTACGTTGTCCACCTATGCGATAAATAGCATTGTGTTCAACGTGCACTTACCTCTCTTTTCATGCCTTTTTGTAGATGACTTTGCAATTATTTTTTTTCAATACACCAAGTTTCCAAAGGGCTGAACGAAAGATTTAACTCGCTGTTAACTTTATGGACTTGGGCATCAGGTAATGGCTTTCGAACTTCTATGCAGCTAAGTCAACAGCCATCCACTTGCATAAAGGAAGAGGAATACAGCCTGCCCTCAATATTTTTATGAACCACGATGTTTCATCAGTCTAAGAGACCATAAGTATTTTGGGAATTTTATTTAATTTTAAATTAACTTATGTTTCGGGCTAAAAGCTTTTAGCCCACACACACAAGTATATTCAACACTAAGAAATACAGCAAGAAGTAACTGAAATAATTTGCCGAAGTTGACTTGCCCTGGCCCAACTCATACTAGCGCCCTTATTTAAAGTCACCCGATGCCGAACCACTACTCACTTAGTTTTGATTTGACCCAGCCCAAATAATGAAAGTCGGACCAAATCTACACTTCTAAAACAACAGAACTTCACACCTTGCATAAACACTCCACTACAACTTGGCACTTTTTATGATTATTCTTGTGTTGGATTGTTCGACATTTCCCTCTCCATTTTCTCGTCATGTGTTAATGTTGATGCATATATACATACGAATGACCGGGTCTAAATAAAATGCACTACAATCTATATTTTAATATTAAGCTGGGTTACTCTCTGTCCTCTGCCCGAGGATCGTCTGCATGTCACCCGCCTGGTCAAGACCCTACAAGATCGTGGATCCACTACTCACTCACGATCAAAGGAGTTAGCACCCCGCCACTGGATGATGCAATATCTTATAAATTATATCTAGTTTGGGCACGATTAGTTAGTCGCAATTGATTATTATGGTTTAATTAGCATAGCTTGCTTGCCCTGTTTGGGATATTTATAAATAACTTGAAGATGAGGTTCAATATGTTCAAATTAAGCCTATCATGCTCTATAAGTTAAACGTCGCATCGCGACTAATAGTCTTAGTGTTATTTAGCTATTATGTTCTACTTAGCTTTTTTTGCTGTCCTGGTTTAAGATCTTCTAAAATTATTATTATTATTATTATTATTACTATTATTCGTTATAAGCCCGTAGAGACAATGAGGCAATTAGGGCAACAATTATTTTGAAAAAATTGTAAAATCCCCATAGCGGAGAGTCAAAATAATAGTCCTCCTGTTGGAATAGAAAGGTAGATACAAAATAAAAGACAGCATACAATACTAAAAACCCGTATAAATAAATCTCAATATTGGAGAATACCCATTTGAGACAATCCATAAGAGTGCTCAAATGAACTATTAAAATGATTTGAGTGATACACCTGCTAAAAAAAACCCGAGTATATACACTATATTAAAATACAAAACAAACATTTTAAAATATAATATGTAAGTCGAAAAGACAAAACAAACCTATTAAAATATAAAAGGTTTAAAAGGCAAAACGAACATGAATGAACATACTAAAAATGTTAACAATACAAAACAACATATTAAAAGGCACTAAAAATGTTAAAAAATATTCTCAACATGAGACCAAATCCAAACGAGATACTTTATATATTGACTCAAATGGTATTTAAAAGATTTGCCTTGCGAATAAAACAGAGTAAACGTATAACTCCTTCCCCGCTGTCACTTAATAAAAAACGAAGGTCACCATTAAAATTAAGAGCCAGCTGAATGGGGGCATATTTACGACATTCCACCAAAATATTGTACACACTAAGGGGAGCATACCAAAGCTCACATACTGAAGGTGGATCACCTCTTAATTATAATCCATGGGTCAGAAATGTATGCCCGACGCGGAGTCTTATCACGATGACCTCCTCTCTTCTAGACTTTCGTATAGAATAGGGCCATCATGAAACAACATACCTTATGGCTTGTTCTGAGCAGAGGTCGAAACCCACTGCTCGTGCAAGGTGCGTAAGACCCTACGCCGAAAATAACATTTTAGATCTAAAAACATGAAACAAAAACTCGCCTCAAGAGGGAGATGGTCTGCCTCCTTGGCAGCCTGGTCCTCCAGTGCATTTCCTGAAAGACCAGCGTGACCAGGAATCCAGTAGAAGGCGATCCGGGTGCTTAATGGAACAATTTTAAAAATCTGCTCATGTATCATCTGCACGATAGGATTCCAGGAGTAGAGAGTGGACAATGCCAACAGAGCACTCATGGAATCTATCCAGATGAGAACAGAACGGTGATACTTACGACAAACAATACACAAAGGTTTAAAAATGGCGTACAATTCCACCGTAAAAACACTGGATTCACCAGGTAAACCAAATTTAAAATGGGTCCCTTTTACCACGAGATCACATCCCATGGAAGCTTTTGACTTAGAGCCATCCGTGTGGATGCGCATATCTCTCTGAAAGCGAGTGGAGAGGATTTCGTTAAAGGTTCTCTTTTATATGGTGTGTGGTGTTGTCACTTTGGGATACTTGGCAAGATCAAAATGGAATTGAGGCAGGCACATCTTCCAGGAAGAAAGTCGACCTGGATTTGTGGGGATAGCCTTTGGAAGGACTATACCATACGTGTCGAAAATCTATAGCATTCGGATCCCCACCGGCCCTGTACAACGTCATTTGGTTTCATAAAAGACACAGTTAGAAGGATGGAACACAGGACGGTAGGTAACATGATTTAGAATGCAATGAAGTTTCTACACGTATGATGCCTGAAGATAGAACCGCCGGTAAGGAAGAGGGGGCTCACCGGCGTTGGCACAGATGCTGACGACTGGACTGGTACAAAAATCACCAGTAGCAAGTCATATGCCAACGAGGTAGACACTATCAAACATATTTAACGCCGAAATCATGGCCGAACCATAAACAAAGATTGCGTAATCATGTTTTGATCTTACCAAGAACCTATAGAGGCTCATCAAGGTTTCCCTATCAGCACCCCAAGAGTGACCGCTAACCACTTTAAGCAAATTGAGTGCTATTACACATCTTGCCTTCAGGTATTTTAAGTGGGGAATCCAGGTTAATTTAAAATCAAATAAAAATCCCAGGAACCTTACGGTCTCTGAAACTGGTAAAACAACGTGGTTAGTTAAAATAGTGGGGCTGGGTGTTTTCCGCGTAATCTATGGAAGTGGACTACCGTCGTCATGGCTGCAGAGAAGCGAAAGCAATTACGCGATGTCCACGTCCATAGATTGTTGACAGCTAGTTGTATCTTCCGTTTAGCCACGTAGAGAGACTCGATGAACTGCAATAAATTGCGTAGTCATCCACGAAAATACATTAAGTACAGATAAGTGCACGTTGTCCACAATTCGATTTATTGTGATGGCAAACAACGTATAGCTCAGAGTACTGCCTTGAGACACTCAATTTTATTGAGTGAAATCATCGGATAGTGTGTTATTTAACCTCAAAGGAAGTGTCTAGCTCACATAAAATTATTAGTAAAAACCGGGTGGTTCCCTCGGAACCCCAATTAAAAAGATTTTCAATATGCCATATTGCCAGGTGATGTATTACACCTTCTCCAAACCAAAGAAAACCGCCAGAAGATGTTAATTATGGAGAAAGGCGTTACGAACAGCCGTCTCAATACGCATGAGATGGTCCAAAGTGGATCTATTACTGTTAAAACTACCTTAAATATATGATAACATATTGCGGGATTCTGAATATAATATAAAGTGTTTATTTATAATTTTCCAATATTTTGCATACACAACTATTAATGCTTTAATTAATTCTTGCCACTTTTATATATAGGGATAACGGTTGCCTGCCGCCATAGTGATGGGAATTGATGAGATTCCCAAACACTATTGTAAAGGTTCAAGAGAAATGCCTGTCCATCAGGGGCAGCTGGTGCAACATTTCATAGTGAATGTCGTCGGGACCGGAAGCTGTGATGCACGCCTGAGACAGGTTATACGTCAGTTCATTTAAAGTAAAAGGGAAGCTATAATCCTCCACCCAGCGCTGAACAAAGTCAATAGTATGGCTTCAAATATTCCGGATCTACACTGCGAAATTATTGTATTAGCTCGCAGTGCTAGAAATTTCGGCGCAAACATCGAACCCAATACATTAACAACCTCTACAGGGGTGAAAACAAGAAAACCGTTAGATATGAGGGTATTTATGGGATTATGGCTACTACTTAATCTCCCAATATTATCCCAAACCTTAGTTGTGGGAGTGGAAATTGTAAGGGTAGTAATAAACTGTTCCCAAGACTCTCTTCTGCTTTCTCGTATGACACAGTGAGTTTGAGCACGTATAATCCGGAATGACTCCAGATTCTCCAAGGTAGGACGTTGATGGAATAGACGTAGAGCTCTTTGACGGTCAAAGATCGCCAACCTACAATCCTCGTTCCATCAGGTAACAGTTCGGTGGCGTTTATTTGGGAAGGATCTAGGGGCGGAAGCCCTCGCCCCCACGATGGCCGTTGAAGTAAAATGTCCAGCCCTAACATCAACGTAATGAAAATAGTTTCCATCAAATACGACAAGCTCGCGAAACTTATCGCAGTCAGCACGGTTAAGCACCGGGTGGGGTACCTGTGCTATACTGGGAGTATCTTGGAGCGTTGAAAGCATAATGGTAAAATGGTCGCTGATACATAGGTCAAGGTGAACCTTCCAAAGGAAGTGAGCAGCAATCCTGAGGCAGCAAAAGGTTATTTCGATGGTAGAGGGTACATAATTAAATGAGGAGAAGTGTGTCTGGGTCCCGGTGTTAATTAACACCAGGTTTCTCGACACAAGAACATCCTATACCATACTCCCCCGCGCGTCTGTAAAGTTAAACCGCCACAACACGTTGTGCGCGTTAAAATCCTAAAAAATGACATAAGGGGTGGGAATTTGTATAAAGAGGGACTCTAAGCTCCTCCTTGAAACACGTTCACCTGGTGGGAGGTATATACAGCATTCTGTCACCTCTTTAGGAAGGCAGACCTTGACAGCAATCACTTGGAGGTCAGATACAATACTTATAGGCTCACGATATATATTGCTACGTGGAAGCATAGCCACACCTCCGCTAGCCCAATCAAAGAATGGCTTGTCGGTACGATATACATCGTACCCACGAAGCATCGGGTTATCAGTTGGGTGGAAGTTGGTCTCTTGCAAGCACAAGATAAAGGACGCAGGGAAGAACTTAGTAGTTTATTTTCCTCTACACGAGCATAGAAACACCTATAGTTCCATTGTAATAGCGACATTATTTATTGATACATAATTTAAAAATCCACACGCAATCCATTACACTATCCTGTAAAAATAAAAATGAATCAATTACTTTTTAGGTCCTTTTGCCTTTCCAAGTCTCTCCTATGCCTACCACTTCAAGAGAGGCTTCCGTTTATCCAGGGGAGACTGGTTCGTGTATCCTTTAGCGAAGGCTTAGTTATCACCTTCAACGCCTTTTTATTTTTATCGGCGGTCAATTTCTATGCTTTCTTCAAAGCGCCAGTGTGACCCACCTTTGCGGCTTCATCTGCCCTGCCCCCCTGACTTAACGTCCGGCATCCTGGAAGGGAGTGCCAGAGGCCACTGTATACTTAGTTCTCCTAGAAGCACTTGGGGTTGTTTCCAGAGGAGGGCTCGGGGGTGCTCCCCAAGGAGGTCTTGGGGCTGTTCCCCGAGGAGGGCTTGTGGGCATTCCCGGATGCGGGCTCCTAGGGTATACGGGTGGTGGATCGGTTCTTTGGGGCGGTGTCCCCTCCCGTACAGATATAGGGTTAGGCACTAAGAGAGCTAGCACAGCATGACCATTTACGTCTCGAGCAGAAACCAGTGTCACCGGTCGAGAAAAATTCTTTGAAAGGTTAACCGCGTAATGGTAACTAGGACAATTAATGTTCTGGCTTACAATCTGGCTATATGACGTCGGAAATACCGGAGCTTGACAGGATAGGTATTATTTGCGTGCCTGGGCATATGAAAGCTTCTTTTCTATTTGAATCTCCAGGATTTTTTTCTGCGCCTTCCATTTGGGATAGGCTAGAGACCAGGAAGAATGCGGCACCTTGAAAATGTATAACTTATGAGACACACACGGCGTATCGTGAGCCCCCTGTCCACAATCTGCATAGGTAGGCCTACCACGGCATCGCAGCTTCGTATGTTCAAATTACTGGCACTAAAAACATAGCCGAGGGTCAGGGACATATGGCCAGAACCTGAACACGTGGAAACCTGCTAGGACCTCCTTTGGAAGGGTAGAGCTCACAAAAGTGAGAACATAGGTGTCAGTTATTTTCTTGTCTATCCTTTTTTATTACTATTCTGTGTACTTCAGAAACATGCTGAGATGCAAGACCCTCACAGATTTCCTCAATGCTCACGCAGTCAAGATCAAAACAAGTGACCACTCCCTTGAAAGCATGGAGGAATTTGTGTGGTTCAACCTTCACCTATATTTTAGCCAAGTTGCTCAAAAGTATATCCGCTATTGCCATTACGTTAGAAGTCTGAATGTCAGTTGTGGTATGTATCATTAGGATGCCATCACGCAGTTTTCTAATTAAAACCCCAGACCTGGCAGCTCCACTTATCACTCTTTCGAGGACAAATGGGCTGACCCGTCTGAGATTATCACTAGCATTCACTCGAGACATTAGCAGGAAGCTTGGCTGGGGCCTCACGACTTCCTGGACTTTTCCCTTTAATGCGCTGGACGGCCTTATCCGTTTCCACCTCTTACCATTATTTCGATCCTGTGAGGGGCCGGGCAGTGAGTTTCCAGCGGAATTTGGCAGTACGGTGCTAGCAAACAGTAAGGCGTAAGCTTTGACAATATTTTCGGCAATACCTTTTTTGGGGGACAACCTGCACAGTACTTGGGTAAATATTCGAGGAGAGCCGTGTAAGCTTCCAAGGTCGTCAAAGGGGGACCTAAATGTTCCGTGAATGACTGAATTGCAGGGTAAGGGAAGAAAGAAGGAAAAAGACAAGGGAGAAGAAGGAAGGAGAGTGAAAGGGAAAGAAGAAAAAAAGAGGTGAAAGGAAAGGTATAGGATAGGAGTAGTGGTTGAATTGACAGTTCTGGCTCACTTTCTCCCATAAGGTTTAACATTGATCCTCACCGCACCTCGTGAAGTGATCCT
>CABEEJ010008325.1:0-24622 GCA_901482245.1 Timema douglasi
ACTCACTCTCAAACCACCTCCTATTTTCTGAAACATTATCAACCGTTACATTCTCTCCTGGGTGCTATCAGCCTCAATCCAAACAACCATAGCTCACTCTCAAACCACCGATTATTTTCCAACTTGTTCTGCTCTTCGTGTTTTTCCTTGAGCTGAATTAGAAGTTCAAGAAAATCATTTTTCCTCAACATTTCTTTCCGCCTATACGACGTGGCATCTGCTGTCATTTTCCGGAAAAACTCCGTAACTTCCAAAGAAACAACTCTAAAAAGAAGGTGAACATGAATTAACCACAAACTCTAGGTTATTCCTCACATAAATAATCTTTTATATTATTATAATTCAAATTAATATATAGTCAAAATTTGTTAATGTCTCGTCAAAAAAACTTGAAAATTTTATGTTAAAATATTGTGCATCATGCATTGTGAATGATTGAAGCAATGAAATCCATATCAGGAGGAATAGTAAAGGAAAGTATAAAAGTATCTGTCAGTGGCTGAGTCTATGGCGTTAAGATTACTAAGAAACCACGACACCAATAATATCAAATAGGATCGGTTGCAAATCTTGAACAACCTTAACAACCATTTTAGAGCTAGATGCTCCACAACCATTCCAAGCCGTGGAATGAAAACTAAAGACGTTTGCCAAGAAGAATATTCCAAAATTTTAAAGGATTTTGAAATACTGATTTCAGACTTGTGGCCGAGTATTAGGGCAGTGAAATATGTCAAGGAATCAATAAACAACCTTCGCAGCTGCTTCAGACTTAAAACAAAATTAAGTATTGATTTTTTTTCAGCACCATGTCTTACTATTTGCTTAGGTTGTACACATACGTATTGAATTAATTTCTGGACAACTTTGAATGTGGAGAAAGACATATTCCAGAATCCCTACGGTTGCGGGTCATTGTGTGTTTTTCTTAGCACACCCGCTAAATAAACTCCGCAGTTTTGGAATATCCTTAATAATAGCGGGCTGGGTTTTGACTTTTGGTTTTAATATTTATTTGATTTCACGATACAACTTACTTGAAATGCAGTAAACTAGCTATTCTCGGCGCTAGTGGAAGGAACAACTGTTGTACAACTTACTTGAAATGCAGTAAACTAGCTAATCTCGGCGCTAGTAGAAGGAACAACTGTTGTACAACTTACTTGAAATGCAGTAAACTAGCTATTCTCGGCGCTAGTAGAAGGAACAACTGTTGTACAATTTTTAAAAACGATGGCTGGAGAAATTTCCTTCCAACTTTCCTGAATTCGGCCTCAGAATCCTCGAAAGTGTGTCCATTTATTCCATAAGCACACGAAGCTACTGCGTTGATGGAAAATTTTGTGCACAATTCTTTGGTATCAATAGTTCCTGTAATAAAGAATCCAAATTAAATTGTAGTTTTGTTTTTTGAACATTTAAATCATTGATTGGTAAAATTTTATTGAGACAATTAGTAAATAAACAATTTTTTGAACATAATTAATACACATAAAATGTTCACTATATTATTTATTTTGACAGTTAAATTTTTTAATCTGATAATATTCTACGCGTGCTTTCAAATTTAATTGAATATATTGTGCATTTTATATTTGAGTACAATTTACTTTGAAAAGAATAAAGAGTAGGGATGATATAGAAAGTCTATCTAGAGAGAGGTGCGAGATGCGGATGACATCAGACAAATGTATTTGCAAACATTTGAATGGCGTACCACTCTAACAGTTCTCGTAATTTGGAGTAACGCCAAGATAATGCTGAATATTAACTATTTTTATACATTCCTAAAGGGGCTCAGGTAAATAATAACACAGGCGGGGTGGCTGCACCAGATCTCTGAGCTAGAATAAGTGTTGCCAATCCTACAATAATGTTTACATCTGTTTTACTTTTGGCTGGACTTGGTCATAAAATATTTATAAGATTTAATGAGCCCATATCGTTTCCTACTTTAATATGTTTGGCTTCTCACGGCGTACCACTGGGAATAATATTGTAAGTACCACTGGTGGTACGCGTACCAAAGTTTGGGAACCACTGCTATAAATAAACTCGAGTTCATTTGGCTGGAATTAAAACTCATCCCTTCATTTAAATAGTGAACAATTATAATCCGTCTCTAGTGGATTATAGAACTTAACCAACTTTGACAACTGCCAAAAAGTTGTATCTAAACCAAACAGTTAGCAAACGTTTGGTGATTCTATTAGTTTTCCATGACATGTGGTTAACTCAAAGGAGCAGCTGGTCACGTTACAATAGCATTAACTAGAGAGTAGACACATTAGAGAGTGTAAAAATAACCAACAATTAATGGCTGGAGTACCTGAGGCGCCACAGTGCTCCAAGTATGACTTCATCTCCTGACAAACTTCCATCAACTGAGGGAAAAGAGATTTCATTTTTCCTGCAGTGAAGCCGGGACTGAGTTGTGGTCTTATCACCTTCCATCTGAGGAAATAACACAAACTGATCCGTTATGGTAGGGCCCTGACTAACTGGCCTGGATTAAAGAACTGACTTTGGCAGGGTATGGACACTTTATTTCTGGCCCTCTTTCCTTTGTTGGGTATGGACACTTTCTTTCTGGCCCTCTTATCTTTGGTGGGTATGGACACTTTCTTTCTGGCCCTCTTACCTTTGGTGGGTATGAGACACTTTCTTTCTGGCCCTCTTACCTTTGGTGGGTATGGACACATGATTACCATAGGGTATTTAATGGTCGGAGTACAGAGTAGAGACACACATTACACTTTGGGCTTACAAGGTAAATAGCCTAACTATTATGTAGGCTCGTCACTCTTTTCTAAATTCACTTGGGCTCTAATACATTGTGACCGAGTCACAACATGGAAGGAAAACAATTGCATTGACTTACCATCTCCGCCTACATTTAGCTGTTCTGCAAGGCTCCACACACAAACACATCATGTTTTCGACTGAGACGAAGTTACGCCACGAAGTTGCCCCACGCCAGAAAAGAAAATAAGTGACGGTCGGCATGCGCAAATCCGCGCGCGCCAGTGACAGTATAGGGAAATCAACAGTCAGTCGGGTGGCGCGAGATTTGAAATCTCGCCCGGAATATGTGAGTGTCTTCGAGAACAGTGCACCCCCCTTGTCCCCCTTTCCTGCCATGCTTCCCGCGCTATGAGACCACGTGACTCTACCTTAGTGTATATTATGGCAGGACTCTAAAGCCATGACACATTTCTCCGCATTCTCTAGGTGAAGCACTTTGTGTCTATTTATATTTAATTTACTTTTATCAAAATTCTGTTTGGGTAAAGATGAATTCTAAATTACGTTTCGGACGATATATTTTTATGATTTAACCTTATTTATTATATATTGGAACTGCGATTTTCGTAGAAGTCATGGCAGCGGGGTTTGGGACTTAGTAATATTATTTAGGCTAACGTATCTCATCCGCTTCACGGATTGTTTTGAAACCATTAGTACCGCCATGTTTGATGTGCGGGATATTAATTATATTGTACCTTTTGAGTACTTAGGTAAAATCATGTGGAAAGGTCATGTTACCGTCATTATTGGGAGATTGAATTCCCGTTGATTTGAACTTAGTTGATCAAACCTGTGGCCGCGAGCCCACGCTCTTAGTGTATTAGTATTGGTAAGAGCTAGGTTATTAAATTTTATGGTGCATTTGTATAATGGCTCTTGGTTCCATTTTTTGAGACTTAGAATGGCTGTGATGGTAACCCTTTATGGGGTCTCTCTCTTTTTCATAAGTTATTGGGAAGCCGCCGATGGCGAATAGTCTATGTCTTGTGTTTATTGCTTGTATGTGGGTTATTGTTCCTATATTTATTTATTATCATTAGACATTACGGGTTTCTGTGAAGGTCAATTTAAATGTTTGTTAATGTTGTGGGTCCTCTTGGCGGCCATCTTATTACTTGGGGTCGTCCCCCATCATTTTATTGTATATCATTGTTAATGGCCTTATTTTGCTTGCACCTAACTCTGGGCTTGTCCCACTCTTTTCTCATCGAGTATTGTTTTTGTTATTATTGGAAATAAATAAACTCTCTTGTGACCAACTTGATTTTTATTTGTGATATAAATAAAGGGGGGGGGGGGGTTACAAAATCTATCTTTCAAAATTCGATCTCTCAGACTTCAGTATATTTATATATAGCTATGATTAATATATATTGCTACGATCAGATATTTTGTCCTTGCCCATAAGGCAATGTTAACTTGGGGAAAACCTTTGTCTCCATTATTATTTTTTGTAACTTGAATTTCCACATCACGGAAAGTTTTGTGATTTGGCATAGGTAACCTGGGAAAGCTACGTTATGTTAACTTTATTTTTTGCCATCAGGACTTATTTAGAAGGGTAGGGATAAATTGTATTTACCGCCTTGTTTTCCTTTCAAGGTTAGTTGAATGTGGGGCCGCGAGCCGGCGGAGAGATTAATCCTTGTACGGACACTTTGTTGGTTGTTAAAGTTAGGATAGTTTATTGTTGTTTCTTTGCTTCTGTCTATATTTATATGGTTATTAAATGTGGGGCCGCGGGCCATCCAGTACTTATACCCACAGAGGGCGTCTTGTTTGTTATTAAATCATTTAGGTATTCTTACTTGACTTTGAACTTTATATTTTGTCAGGTATTATATTAATGCCTTTATCGTTGTTTAGGTTAGGTACTTGAGCTCTTAACTCACCAAATGTTTTGGATTTTGGGCAGGTGTTGGCTCTCTCTCTGCCTATGATGTTGAAAGATATTTATTATAGTGTAACAAGAGACCAATTTATTAGATTTTTATTGCCATTCTCTGATGATGCCATTTTGGGACGTCTAAGAATAAGGAGCCCCCTGTTGTTTGTTATTATTTTAGTGCCCATCTGGCCCTGGCGGTAACCCTTGTGTCTTGTAGCCCATCTGGCTTATGCCCTTGGTTAACGCTATAGCTCTTATGTGCCTCTCCTTCATTGACTCCTCCTTCATGTTATTCTGGAAATAAATTTATAACTCTTTTGTTCTTACCTATGTGTGTTATTTGTGTGGGATAATGTTGGGGGTAGTTCACACCACCATAACCTATTTATAATTTACTCGAATTGTTAGCAATAAGTTTGTTTAAGGATTTAATTAATAAAGTTAATAAAATTAACTTTTTCATTGTCTTAGAAATTTAAATCCTCGGTTCACATGAATTTCAGATATATATAGTTTGAAATAGCTCCAAACAAAATGCATTAACATAATTAAAGTCCATGTTGTCTGCTATCTTAACGTTACTCTTCCTTGTCGTGGACCAGACGACCTGTCGCCCGAGTACTCGCACACACCAAAGTCCACGTGGTTCATGCATACCAAATTTTGAACACAATCCACCTACGATCACGAGATACATCTAATATAAAAAACGGCCCTCAGTACACTTATAATTGATAGCTGAGCTCTCCGAAAACAATAGTACAGACCTTAGCGAGCTTAGGCTTACACCATGCAACAAACAATGTATTTTTATATTTTTAACAGACACAATGACACTTTATTAATTTTTTTTAAGTCTAACCATAATAATAAGAGGTATCGATGTTCAAGTATCTGTTGGTGTGATGTATTGTTTTACTTATTTGTTTGTTCTTACTCACGCCTTGTCCTTGATGACGACAGGGTTGCGGCCGAACAAAGGGTCCACCATGATGTCCACGTTGAAGTCGTTGTTGAGGAAACTGTTGAAGTCTTTCACGATGACGGACCGGATGAGTTCAGGGTCTCTAATCATTAATGCAGGCTCACGGAACTTGAAATAACCGCCGTAAGGGTGGCCGTCCAGCTTCCTGGAACAACGAGGCAGTTTCAGTAGAACTGATAATACTTAGGAAAACACCACGACAAGCTACCTATGAAATACTTTCAGGAGAACAGGTAGGACTGAGTAAAAAAACAGCGACAAGCTACCATTTTTAGAGACTCCCCCAAATATCAAAAGTTTGACTGGTTGCAGATAGTAAATATAAAATCCTGCTTGTTTTACAACTTTCATATATTTATAAATGTTCCAAGAGCTTTAATTTTATTTATCATCTGTGTTAAAGATAGTTACTAGCTTTCATAGACCAAGATGC
The DNA here is from genome assembly GCA_901482245.1 of Timema douglasi. NCBI lineage: Eukaryota > Metazoa > Arthropoda > Insecta > Phasmatodea > Timematidae > Timema > Timema douglasi. Next base: position 6,115 of record CABEEJ010008325.1, read on the forward strand.
TACAAATACATATTCCTTTGCTTGGATTCAAACTTTGGAATACGTGAATATAATATATCTTGCACTGAATCTTACGACTCGGCTGAGATGTCAGCACTCTTTAATACTCTTCGAGTGTAAGGAAGAGCAAGGTAAGAGTCAACGAAAAATATAGGTAAATATTAAAATGTGGGACCCCCTTCATGGAGGAAGTTAGAATACAACATTTTGAAAAAAGGTCTATATGAATATTACTCTTATTTGAAACTCTTTCCAAGTTATAGTAACTTCTGTGTTCCAGTTATTCTTGATAATCAGCCATGATGGGTTTGGTGTCAAATACTTCCTTCAGGACTCAATATTTTTGTTTAAAACTTGGCTAAGGTTGATGGATTTTGCCAATAAATTACAATCCGTTGCACAACTTCCTAATCGACGACCTTACTAGTTTTCAATCCCGTGTCGATTGAGGCATATAAAGAACCCTCAGGAGATGTATATGTTATATATTTACGGTAACATTCACGGGCTATTTATAGCTCGTTTGAAGAATTTAAGTGTGGAAGTAAACGGGGGAAAACAGAAATTTAATGATTTCCCTAATACATAATACGCTTCCTTCCAGACTGTGTGAGTGGGTGACATTAACCATCCTAAGGGATGAGTTAACGCGTTGTTTCAATACATATGGAGAACACATCTTGACTAATCTTTGGGGTTTGGCCTCATTAATATATTATAATTTTTAGTGACAACTTAGATAGCATAGAAATGTTCGTACTTGATATATCATGTTCACCATTGCTGACTAGCTTGTTAACATAAAATAATGCTTGATCATGTTAGTAGTCTAGTACGGCGTATGACCCCAATTTGAACTTTGACCCCAAGTTGTGTGACGCATCCATTGCGTGCTATGTCGCAAAACACCCCCCTGATTTTCCCTGATGACTCATACCTGGTGCCAGGATATTTCCGCCTGACCTGAATTTTCCATCTGGTTATTTCCATGACTACATGGGATTAATGACCTGTTGATTTCCTTCAATGTTGCAAAGGTTTATTTCTGTTCTTCTATGTGGTAATTGGTTTTCCCTGATGCCTGGCGCCATTTTGGTGGCTAGACAAGACAGGAATAGATCATGACTTTGAATAAAGTTGCAAACCTCCACTTCTATGTGGCAATGGGTTTTCCCTAATAACTAGCGCTCATTTAATGGCTCGAAAAGACAGGAAAATATCGTGACCTTGAATTATGTCACAAGCCTCCCTTTCTATGTGGCAGTGGGCTTTTCCTGATGCCTGGAACCATTTTAGTAGCTCAACATGAAAGGAAAGGTTAATGAAATGGAAACCGTGAGCTATTACATGAGGTCATTGACCCTGGAAACCCTCGCCTGGCAATGGGTTTTCCCGATGACGTCATCGCACTGTCGCGATCCTGATGACTCATACCTGGCGACAGTTTGGGGGCTCGACAAGACAAGTAGAGACAGGAATATCACGGCCTTGAATGATGTCGCAACAATTCACTTTTATGTGGTAATGGTTTTTTCCTGTGATGTCATCGTAAACCTGGCACCAATTTTGCGGGGATGACAAGACAAGTCGAGACAAGAATAACGGAATCATTGACACAGCTCTTATCACACACAATCAGGGGCCTTTATATCTAGATGTAAACGTCACAGTGATTTATAAATTATCAGATAGGGGGCCAATATCCCTCACAAAATTCTACTAAATTTGGCTGTTTGGTACACACCATCGACATGTGGGGTTGTATTAGGTTATTGGCTCAACAACTCGAGACTCGTATATAGTTACACTACGTGTAAGAGACAGACAGGTTTTGCATGACCAAAACAAGATATTTAGAAACTCATATTTGTTATATATTACAGATTTTACAAACATACATAATATTTATTGTACATTTAAGGTTTCACAGACAGACATAATATTTATTATAAATTAAAGGTTTCACAGACATCATACATAATATTTATTATACACTTTTACAGGAAATATACATATACTCGTTCATACGTTCTTCTATATTGTCTCTTAGATGCGTTAGAAAAATTGTTTTTAGTTCACAATCCAGCATGTAATAGTCCAAACCAACTAATTTACGTGTATAGTAGGTAGCATTGATAATGTCCAGGTTTATTATGTGCGTCTCCACCGTAGGCTGTTCGAGATCGATGACATCCAATGATCTTGTTAGCGTGTCATATACATCCACGACTAGTGTGTGGATAAAATCGTTGCAATAGCGTGCGACGAGTGTCGATCAAATCATTGCAATAGTGTGTGACGGGTGTTGACCACATATCCCGGCGGTCAACGAAAACGTCGATGATGTCCCACACATCACAAAGATACGTCCAGCTAGGTGATAGATAGGCGACCCATTTGAGTCCAGTGTCTTGTTTCTTGCTGATGATGACCATACGAGCACCGCACATGCATCTCAGAGAGATTTCATGATTAGTCAGACTAATCTGCTGAGGAGTTTGCGTGTTGCTGAAAAACTTTGATATGACCGACTGGTAGCTGCCCAGTTCTTGCTGCCCTGTATGATTAAACACCGCACAATTCCCTCCACATTTTTCTAGCTGAACATAGGACGCATTGTGTTTCTTGACGCTCATGCTGACGATGACTCGCTTGGCGTCGACTTCGTCGTGCGCAAACGAAGTGTTGAAGATAATGGTAATGGTGAGCGGCTACACCTGCTTTGCTTTGTTTGTGCAAACGTCTTGGCCTTCAATGATGTTTGATCGCTTCGACGACTGCCACGCTTTTAGCCAGGACACCTCTTTTATAGGCGCATACTGATTGGACGCAGCACCTTGAGGGGTGGCAGGACCCTACAGTCTTGAAAAATGTGTTGTAATAACTTACCACCTTAGCATCGTTGCATGTATGATTGTTTGGCGAGAATATGGTTCGGAAAGCTTTTAGCGGAATGTTATGAGTATGGTAGAGAAGGTAAATAAGACAGTAATGGCCACAAACGTCCGAGAATATGCTTTGAAGTAGGAGCGTGCTATGAGAAGTACGGGAAGTGTTTTTGCGTGTAATTGCCAGATGTGACTTTATAAGGGTTTAAAAACCATAAATGTCAAAGTATTCCCCCACGCCGTTCTTGTTGATAAAGATGGTGACCCAATGCATCCCAGGCTTGGTGTGGGGGATCCATGTTGATGAAGAGAGTATAAACTCGTGCTATTCTAGCGGGTAGTTGATCAGCAGGGAAAACACCCGACTGTACCAAATGGAACCACGTTATTTTTAAGTGCATGTCTTATGTTTGGCGTGTCAATCTTCAATAATTCAATCTCGAAGTCCCTAAACCAACGAGGTCGAACAGAAATTCCATACAGAACTTTGTGTCCGGTACATGGTGCGGCCCAATTTAAATGTTTTCAAAGAGAACAACCTCTGTCGTATAGATTTATGACAGGTGTAAGCATGTATTTTGTTAGAAATTTTTTTTTTCTGCTCCCTTGACGTAGATGGTTTCTGCACGCGTTGTCGCATGGGAGATGAGGGATTCGAGCAGGCTATAATCCACAACACCGCTAACCCAGGGAATACCATGCAGTTTGTTGACGATATAGTAAGATTGCTTTTTAGCGGCGGCTGAAAGTTCCTCGGTAGCGTATGAGGGTTTTAACACCCAATGCTGAAGCAATGTACCGCATACAGGTAAAACACTGAGTTCCTTAACGATATACTCTTCGTTATCGTCAATGAAGCTTTGGAAATACACAACGACGTACACGATTTAATTTTTGAGTGATATGGGTGGAAAATTGCTTAAATTAACTCGCATAATCGGTCACGATATTTCTGTCCTTGTCGATGGTGATGATGTTGGCAAACTACCCGTACACAATGCAGTTGACGGTTTCGGTGAGAAATCTGGTGAAGCTCTCTTTGATGCTTAGAGAGCCATGCCTCGTCAAATTCCAATATGATGTCATGTGTGTGGACAGACTAGGTGTGAGATCAAATGCCATGAGATGATATCTCTTAGGGAAGTTTTCCTGTGGGATGTCGCTACCTTCGTTCATGAAATTGATGCCCATACCAGAAAACAGTGTTTTGGTAGGACATGACATTGTTGAAGTTTGAAATATTGGGCTGTAGCTGTTTTGACGATAGTTGTTCTCCGTCCACGTACAGCGAGAAATGGTTCATGTCGTAGGCTTGGAAGTTGAACGGCTCTTTGGTAGAATCTGCGTTGAGCACAGTGTTTGATACAAATCCCACGATGCATCGTTTGGGTAACTGTCCAAAGAATACGTTGTGTAGTGATTTACCTTTCATACCGTAGGAATAGTGAGGGTTTTTACTTCCACGCGGGTGATGGGATATTTTGAAGGACTGACGTTTAATGCCTTGGCATGTTCCAACAGTATAGAAGGTGCTAATTTGACACGTCGCAATAGAAGGCCGGCTTTAGTGATGTGAACATTAAATTTAGGGAAATCAGGGACGGACATAAGACTAAATCCGTCTCTGGAACAGAACAACTTGACTCTGAATTCGGTGCCGTTTAAAAGGTATTTCTCTTGGTTAAACACGTCACCATGTAAATACTCCAATAGATCCGCCGTCTTACTTTTTGCGATGAGACTGCGATGGGCTTCAAATCCCTTGTTGCCAGCCTTAGCTTCCTAAATGTTTCCAGGGCTGTCTGCGAACAAAAAACCACAAGTCAAAAGCGTTATATTGGCTTCATTGTTGTAATTGAGCAGTGTCTCAATGTAGGCCTATAATTATACGTGTTAATGGGTGGTAAAATTAGTTTTTAGTTTGAAAACGCATCCACCTGTGTGATACCGAATGAAACCATTTGTTTTAGGGAGTGATTTGATCCACTGTAGTGAAAGCACCACCGTCGGGTTTCATGATAAAAGATCTGTGAAAGATCGATATATAACTTGCCTTGGCTGGTAACGGTAAATTTGATGGGCAAATTATAGTGAGGGAAGAGACAGGTTCGTACTGGAGCCATTGTCCACTTTCAAAACTGGTTTGCGTGGGAAGGATGGAAAGGATATCGCATTTACTGCTGCATCACTCGCAGGACTGGGGGTGTTGAAACGACATTTCAACTGGAAATATTTATCGCTCCTTTCTTGACCTTTTTACTTCGGGAAACGACGGAAGAATGATGTAGGTGCTTCTTATGACACCCTTTAAAGACTGAAATGGTCATCAGTATGTCGATCTTCTGCTTCAACATGCGTTTAAGGTTTGTTCCAGCCTTGCCGACACGCTGCCATAGAGCCTCTTTGAAACGATGACGCTGATTGGTGACGTCTGAGATCAAGTTGATACCCGTATGAAGCACCTGTTTTCCAATTGCTTTAGCACCACTTCTCAGCAATGGTACGATGCTCTTGAAAAGGCTATTAAAAACTTCCTATCCCGTGCGCACGTTGATAGGGAACACCATTGAAGATATTTCTGTTCCAGCCTGGTTGAAGTAGTACCTTTGTTGGGGACAGTTCATAATGAGCAGCGTCAAAAATTAAGTTTCCCGCACACTTTTCCAAATTAGAATGGTACATGATCACCAGTGTCTGTTCTTATATTGATTTCCACGCTTTCAATTTCCCTTTTAATTAATGGGACGTGGTGCAACGGATCATAGCTAACGGTTTTATGTATGCCGTAGAGGTAGTTTGTGTTGTTGATACGTAAAAGTGGTGCCACAAAGTCTCACACGGGCTGAGGATTGACGATATCCGTGTAGAAGTACATTTGCGAGGGCAAGCCTAGTAGAATGTGGTGGTGTAGCCGACTTTAGAACTTTGATCAGATTAGTCTAAGGATCAAAACCGAGCTGTATACTTAGTTGACTTTATAGTGTAAGCAGCTGTATATTTGGTGAAGAAGAAACAACGTCCACTTTTTGTTGGGGTTTGTGTACTTGAATACAACTACGGAAGACCCTTTAAATACCTCTACTTCATTTAGGGCTTTGACCAATTCATAGATAGTGCTGTAGTTTCCAGGAGGGATGTGATCCTTGAATATTTGTTCCACGCCGTTAGCGTCAACTCAGTTGTACCACACAATATTTTGGCACTCGTGTTCCGTGGTGAAAGAACACGAATATTGGAATTCGGCGAGAGTGATTTCCCCCTGTCCTTTGAGTGTAAAACGGTAGGCTAGTTGCGTGGGGAAATTCGTGAAGTTATGCGGGTTCATGATGTGATACATCGCACGTAGAAGAGGGGCCCGCTTCAGCACTTTGGGACTCATGGTTATGAAATGATCTGTAATCGGGAAGTGTGTGTGTTTTTATAGTTTTTGCGTGGTAGGTACACGCAGCACCCGACTTTGGTGTGGGTTCTATATCTGAACCATTCTGGGGTACCTTGTTTGAAATCTAACAATATATACCCGTGGAGAGTACTTGTAGCACCAGCGTAAGTCTCTTGTAAAACACGGGGATTTTCTGGACAGACTTGACTTGCAAAGTGTTAAGTCTGAGCTTTATCCCTTGTGATTTTAAAAAAGCACGATATAATGTGCGTTTAAGGAAATGTCTCTTTTGACCTTGCGCTGGTGGAGTATATTTTGTGTAAGGTACATGACGATACTATTTTGATGGGGGTATCCTTTGGTGAAAAGATCGATGACAACTTCGTTGGCTTCACGCATCAAGTCATTCAGGATAATCAGCTGTGGAGAGCAATTACAGGTGTCATACATTTCCGACAAACCTTTACAGAATATGACGTGGGGACTTGACCCATCTTGTTCGAATCCCGGTTTCCATAAAGCATAATACCATATGATTTAAAAAAATTTAATGTCACACATTGTGTCAAAGTGACGGATAAAGTCGGCTACAAAATGTGACTTTACACAGCCGGAAGGGCCGCTTATGATGGCAGAAAATGGATGTTTCAACTTGTCCATAATGTTTGAGACTGAGATTATAAGCTAAATGAACTTGTATTTATAGGATATGAGGGAGTGGGGTGTAGACGTTAAAACAACAACATAACAGTTTTTATAATATTTATTCACACAAAAAAAGCTCATATAGTGAAAATTATAGATAAAATATTTATTTACAATATATCTCACACCATGAAAAATATACTTGGAATATTTATTTACACAAATAAAATTGTATATAAATACATCTCATACCATGAAAAGTATACGTGTAATATTTATTTACACACAAATAAAAGTTTTATAAATTTGGCTCATACCATGAAAAATATAATTGGATTATTTATTTACAAAAAATGATAGTTAAAGAATATATATTACACAATGTAGTAAATTATACATGTTTAGGTGTAGAGGAAACAATAATCAATTTTTGGAGCTCTTAGAGGGTATACTGGCATCGGTATTAATTTACAATGTTCAGTTTAATGTGTATTTGAATATATTTTCACAACCAGATAGTTTCAATTAAAAACATGTTCAAGGAAAAAATAGCTGACTAGAATTAACAAATATATAAACAACTAGTTCTATTTGACTAGAAATAATTAGGTAGGTGAAGATTGTACTGAGGGATTAAAAAATATAAAAAGTATCCCAGGTGCATAAAATAAATCATTAAAAAATGCGTGTTTTCATTCATGAAAAATATTTAAAATCTCAAATCTTTGAAAAATGGTATGTCAATGGAACTGTCTAGGCGAAAGAAGAAAAAAGGTGAATATTCAGCCCTTCTAAATGACCAATTTTAGTTGTGGCGAGTGCGTTTACAAGGACTCTGATACCCAAACGGCAACGTATCATCGGTTATCCGTCGTTTGGTGTACATTGACCGGTAAACTTTATTCTGAAAAACGGTATATACAGTCGCATGAACCTTTTTTACAAGTTTGTGTGGTATCTGTATGTATATTTCCTCGGCTTGTTCGGTGAACATCGCTTTCAAAACATCAAAATTAACGTAATTCCGGTTGCCATTGCTTATGGTGATCCCACGAACCTTGTAAACAGTTTTTGTTTTGGGAGGATCTCCACCAATACAAACTCGGTACCCGTAATTCTTGGGACCACCAGATACAAAGGCGCTTAAGTAGCTTCCCGGGCCGGAATCTTAAAGCTCGTCAATGAGGTCACCTAAAAAGTCTCCGGTCGGGGGACTCCAATCGCCGGGTCGTTCCATGAATAGAAGGCTATCTGTATCGTGATACAAAACGCGGTCCCCCAATTTTTCAATTATGCTGTATAAATGCAACCTAACCATAGCAGTCGAGTATTATGGCACCACCACACTCGTGTTAGGGTTAGGGCGCAACGCGTCACTTGCATCCTAATAATTAAGGAATATAACATCATCATTAACATCAATGACGCTGTCCATGATGATGTACGGATCCGTCAGGTACTTGTGAATGCCCTGATAGTCGTTAACAACGGTTACGATTGGTAAATCGGATATTTGGCCAAACTTTCCCCATAATGAATTTAAAAATGAGTTTAGCCATAGTTCAGAGACCAGGGTTTTTACAAACAGAGCCGAAATCAAAATTACCCCTTTCCTTTCCTCATAATTTTGAATATAAACTAACTTCTCATCTTGTGAGGTGCGCCACTCTGGCCATCCGCTGGCATCTTATTTAATTTTAAATAAAATTATCAATGTACCTGTGAAACAATTCGCCAAAATGTGTCTGACAATCGTAAAACGATACATTATACTCCCACACTTCGTGTACTGCTTCAACTGTGTAGCCATTCTCAACGGCTCTCCGGATTTCGTTAATCACCCAGACGCCTGTCAACCAGCAATCTTTTTTGTCGTTGTGCTGACACGCACCTTGGTATTCTCCTCCCCGCATTTCCTGCACAAGATGAACATTAACATGTCATGCATCCGTGTAGGCAATACGGGTATAAATAAATCCCGTGGAGGCATCACGGTAACAATGGCTAAAACGTAAAGATATAATGAACACAGATCCAAATACTTGATCTTCTCTCCACAAGAAAGGTCTGCTTCGTGGAATAGTTTGAACCAATTTGTACAACCACCAAAGTGTGCGTCCCTGGGACTGAAGGGCTCCTTGTTGTACACATCGTGCTTGAGTACAAATTGTTTCAAGTCCTTGTCTGTGTATTTCATCGCATTAAACATACACTCCCACATCTCTACTTTTCCAAGCAAGCCATGGTCGCTTCATAGCACCTTTCCATGGTCTCGTTGTGGCTGGTTTTGTTACAAGTGGTCCTATCAGGATAACAGAGAGTGCACCCGTGCCAATATCAGCCCCAGAACTGGAAGATGGTGATGGTATCTATAGCTTTAACAACGTCGTCTACACGTCACCCTAACACATATTCCTAACTGCCGTTACCCGCATGAAGGATAGATTCACATATGTGGGCCTCCCAGAAGTCATTGTACGCTGACATGCGACTGTTGCTCTTCGCACTGGTAGCCACCGTTAGGGATGATACTGACGGTATTTTCCTTAAGATGACTTTGGCGGTAAACCAACATGGCCGCTCCAGATATCGTACACGCCTCTCTGAAAGGATCCACCTTTGCTTTCTCCATCATCATCTCTCTAAACTTCAGGCAGGCCTTCCGTAGGATCTCTACATCTTTAACGCAATACAGTTCACACTCGTGGTTAAAATCAAATACATAATTTTCTTTGAACAACGCGTCATACCACTTTTAAAAATGATCCTTTTCCTCAACCGAAATCTCACCGACACCATAGTCTTCCTTTGGTCGCAAGAGACCCTTATACCCTGCGTTTTCATTTTATTAAAAAAATGAGGAAAATCTCTCTTGGACAAAGACTCATCCCTGCCAAATATCTTGGGCATCTTGGACAACGATACCGGGGGAAAGTTCATCGATTCATTAAAGTAGAGAGGGCCGTAACGCATGGACATGATTTTACCGCCGTTCATTATGAGCTCTGCAGTCCATTTTTTAACCTCCATCATATATTTTAAAATGAAATTTCCATCATGGCCTTTCGCATTATGGCCTAGGAGGGTGATATCCTTAAATTTTGTTGCTTATATTTTTTCTATAAATCCGAAAAATTGGGCCATTGTGGCATCACCCTTTAATATGCGAGTCCTATCGTTCCCGCATTCGGTGCAATGATTATCATTTGCATCTATATGAAGACAGGCCTTGCAACACGTCTGCACGACACAGAAGTTAGGTTCGTGCAAGTACGTGTTGACCACACCTTGAAGAAGCGTTTTTGTCTGCATTCAAAATCATAGAACACAAAAATGAAATTGCTTTTTTCTAGTGATGGCTTGGACGGAGCTTGCTTGTAAGAAAGGATTTTTCCCGTCGATTACATCGATTCAATTGATTGGTTAGTTGATACACAATTACTTCACCGAGAAATGCTATAATATTCTCATGCGTGTTAATATCTCAGAGAATTATTGTGAGCATGCATGCATAGAATGGAGAAGGTTTAATTAATAAACACTGTAATATATATTGACATAAACATCTTTACTAAATTTAAGTTCCTCAAACGTAGAAAACTGACAAAGACCCATATAATACTTATCTTCAAGCGGGGTCTCTGAATGATTAAGTATATTGGAGATATTGGTGAAATAAACTTAGAGAGGTTCTCATATCATTCTCTATTACCTACCGGTAGAGTTGTTGGTAGAGTACACCTAAAGAAGTTCTCATCAAAAGGGGACTCATCATGTTCCCGAACACCGGAATTGGCTTGACATAAGGCACACCCCTCTTCTTCCAATAGTCGAAGTTCCACGTGGCATACACGTGCAAGAATACCATTAAAAAGATGAGGAAGATGAGCCCATTCAGCATCAAACATGAACCATCCGTTAGATGACTCATCTCCTTCTGGAATAGTTACAATTCCTATTAGTACACTTTACTGATGGTCAGCTGGTTGGAAGATACCTAAATTACCACATGTAAAAGAATTCCGATGATATAGGCAAATTTTAGATTAAACATAAAAGTTGATTTTAGGAGTCAACTACTTATACTATAATAATATCTATATTTTAGGTAAATAAGAATTTTATTTGGTCTACCCTAGACAAATGTAAGCATGCTAGCATACCGCTTAAATATATCGAGACAAAGTAAATAATGTCATCACACAACTAACTCTGGCTAGACAAAGTAAATAAAATCATTATACAGTTAGCTTTATCGAGACCAAGTAAATGATTCCATCATATAGCTAGCTCCAACGAGACAAAGCAAATGATTACATCATATAGCTCACTTTAACGAGACAAAGCAAATCATTCCATCATATAGCTAGCTTTAACGAGACAAAATAAATAATTCCATCATATAGCTAGCTCCAACGAGACAAAGCAAATCATTCCATCATATAGCTCGCTTTAACGAGACAAAGCAAATCATTCCATTATATAGCTCGCTTTAACGAGATAAAGTAAATGATTCCATCATATCGGTCGCTTTAACGAGACAAAGTAAATCATTCCATCATATAGCTCGCTTTAACGAGACAAAGTAAATGATTCCATCATATCGGTCGCTTTAACGAGACAAAGTAAATAATTCCATCATATAGCTCGCTTTAACGAGACAAAGCAAATCATTCCATCATATAGCTCGCTCCAACGAGACAAAGCAAATCATTCCATCATATAGCTCGCTTTAACGAGACAAAGTAAATAATTCCATCATATAGCTCGCTTTAACGATACAAAGCAAATCATTCCATCATATAGCTCACTTTAACGAGACAAAGCAAATCATTCCATCATATAGCTCGCTTTAACGAGACAAAGCAAATCATTCCATCATATAGCTCGCTTTAACGAGACAAAGCAAATCATTCCATCATATAGCTCGCTTTAACGAGACAAAGCAAATCATTCCATCATATAGCTCGCTTTAACGAGACAAAGCAAATCATTCCATCATATAGCTCGCTTTAACGAGACAAAGCAAATCATTCCATCATATAGCTCGCTTTAACGAGACAAAGTAAATCATTCCATCATATAGCTCGCTTTAACGAGACAAAGTAAATAATTCCATCATATAGCTCGCTCCAACGAGACAAAGCAAATGATTCCATCATATAGCTAGCTCCAACGAGACAAAGTAAATAATTCCATCATATAGCTCGCTCCAACGAGACAAAGCAAATCATTCCATCATATAGCTCGCTTTAACGAGACAAAGTAAATCATTCCATCATATAGCTCGCTTTAACGAGACAAAGTAAATAATTCCATCATATAGCTCGCTCCAACGAGACAAAGCAAATGATTCCATCATATAGCTAGCTCCAACGAGACAAAGTAAATAATTCCATCATATAGCTCGCTCCAACGAGACAAAGCAAATGATTCCATCATATAGCTAGCTCCAACGAGACAAAGTAAATAATTCCATCATATAGCTCGCTCCAACGAGACAAAGCAAATGATTCCATCATATAGCTAGCTCCAACGAGACAAAGTAAATAATTCCATCATATAGCTCGCTCCAACGAGACAAAGCAAATGATTCCATCATATAGCTAGCTCCAACGAGACAAAGTAAATAATTCCATCATATAGCTCGCTCCAACGAGACAAAGCAAATCATTCCATCATATAGCTAGCTCCAACGTGACAAAGTAAATAATTCCATCATATGGCTCGCTCCAACGAGACAAAGCAAATGATTCCATCATATAGCTAGCTCCAACGAGACAAAGTAAATAATTCCATCATATAGCTCGCTCCAACGAGACAAAGCAAATGATTCCATCATATAGCTAGCTCCAACGAGACAAAGTAAATAATTCCATCATATAGCTCGCTCCAACGAGACAAAGCAAATCATTCCATCATATAGCTCGCTTTAACGAGACAAAGTAAATCATTCCATCATATAGCTCGCTTTAACGAGACAAAGTAAATAATTCCATCATATAGCTCGCTCCAACGAGACAAAGCAAATGATTCCATCATATAGCTAGCTCCAACGAGACAAAGTAAATAATTCCATCATATAGCTCGCTCCAACGAGACAAAGCAAATCATTCCATCATATAGCTAGCTCCAACGAGACAAAGTAAATAATTCCATCATATAGCTCGCTCCAACGAGACAAAGCAAATCATTCCATCATATAGCTAGCTCCAACGAGACAAAGTAAATAATTCCATCATATAGCTCGCTCCAACGAGACAAAGCAAATCATTCCATCATATAGCTAGCTCCAACGAGACAAAGCAAATCCTTCATTCATACAGTTAGCTCAACCGAAACAAATTCTCCCTGATCTATTTGGATACCAGTGGCCATTGCCTCGTCTCCCAGTGATCTCGGCTTCCCAGTATCTAACTTCTTAAGTACCGATGGGTGTGGTAGCTCCAAGACGTCCAGTAAGACAGACTACCATATATTTGGTTTTATAACATTATTAATGAAACTATATGCGTTCGTTACAGAACATCTTCTTCCTTGAGTTGTTTTTTATCTCTCCAAATATGGGTCGTCCAGTCGTGCATTCTCTGTTCTATCATTACAACCCCTCGTTTGTGGCTCTCTTTGTATTTTCAGTCCATTAGTTGAGACTGCATCTCAACTACTGAGCTGGATGAGGTCACCCTCTTATCAAGTACTCGTAAAACAATAGCCTTCCTTTCCTAGACTAATCCTTCTTGCAGCAATGTCACTTGCCAATGATGAATGGTCCAATATCCCTTAAGGTTAGTAAAAACCCACCACCATCAGCAGGCAGAACCAATCTATAAAATCATGGATAGCGACGTTGGCTGGCTCTAAAATAATGATAGTTGTAAAAAGCCTTAACGGGAAACCTAACAAAAATATTAAGAGCAAAACGAAGTTTCTTTAGAGTAGGACCCACATGAGGAATCGTAGAATAAAATCAAAAACAAAATTCTCAACTCTACTAAGTAGTCCAGTCACAGAACCATTGTTTGTCCAAATCACACTACCCCAGATTAATAAATGGGTATACTAACTTTCCAAACTGTTCAGTACTTCCAGGTGTGACGGTGATGTGACTATCCCTCCCCGCCCCTTTTCGTTCTTCCGCGCAATTGTCCGGCGCAGGCTGGAGTTACTGATACCTGCCGCTAGAGCTGTGCCGAGCGAGGTGGCGGGGAACTGGTCCGTCACTCGTGGGACCGGGAGAGAACGGCTCGCTTGCAATGCGTAAGGGATGTACGGGCCAAAGAAAGAGGAGAACTTGGATGCTTTTCGTTGATGTCAATAATAAAAAAGAAAATAAACTGTGATCTCAAGAGTAACAGGTGTGTTTCACAGGAACTACCTCAATAAGTCAAAATCCCATACTAACTTATTATTGCAGTGATGCAAGTTTGATCCCAACGTCTCATCATTGTACTACCTCCCCTTTTAAAGACAAGTGGATTGCAAAAGCTATTGAAAGTAAAATTAATCCATACAAAACTCGGTTCTAGAATCATCTTAAACACTGTATTACGTCAGGAGGTCCAAGTATGTAGGAACGGTATTTACAGTTTGTTTCATAATTAGTACGTAACCTAGTTCGGCCCTATTAGTAAACACAATGGAATATATGAAGAAGGGATTTCAAATTTGGATAATTGAAAATGTAAACAAATTCACCAATAATGTAAACCAATTCATAAAATTATTGAGGATTCATAAATAAGTTTTATGATAAAATCTGTTTATAATTATATAAACGTCGTATTAAAAAACACGAGGGAATTATATTGTAATTTTAATGTTGTATTCCCGACCACAAACGATTTCCTCAATTAAATAGTTACTTTGAAAGTCTTAACATAATAAAAACATCGTTATGGAAAATAGTACAAGTCAATAGGACAGCTTTCTTGGCTTTCTTAAAAGGTACATGATAGTACCATGCCTAGTGCTAGGTGTCTGACTTCCTCCGTATATGCCATGAGACTCACACGTAAAGTAATATAATATAAACAAAACTCCAAAACAGATATTTGCCGATGAAAGAAATTCATCAAAACCTTAATCTAATATAATATACAAAATCACTCTAAATTACTAACTCTTAACTCCTCACACAATTAAAGAATATTTTTTTAAGTAACAAAATAGGACTGAACTCTTATTTTAATATCTAAATGCCAACTCAAAAAATGTTAAATTTTCTAAAAAAAATGATAACGCCCCAATAAAATTTTCATTTGCATTGAATTTCAAAAGTCCCAAATATAAATTCTCAGATCAATACAAAAAGTAGTCAAAAACTAATGATAATTAATTCTAACCAATTCCAAGTGGACTCAGACATCATATATTATTTAATTTAAGCTTCTTAAAACTTATGTACACCTGCATGGATACACTATAGGAGTTAGTTAAGCTATCTACTAGTGAAAAAATGTACAGATTAGCCAACGTTAAATTTAAAATAATATAATTGATGAAAAGAAAATGGTCAAAATTTTGTTAAAATACGATTTTCAAGTTAAAAATGTGTTTGTTCGTGTTATTGGTAACTCAAAATACAAATATTGCTTGTTTAACACGTATATATATAGATATCCTTGAGCAATGAAAGTGGTTATCTGACATCATTTTCCCGCTTACATCAAAGAAAGTAATCTGAAAGCAAGTGTTATATTAAAAATCAAACAGCCAAAGCTATTATTTATGCTCTTTTAGTGAGGATTACTCCATCTAGATAACATATGATGAAAATTGAAAAATGACACCTGGACACGGGAATCGAACCCGGGACCTTTGGCTTAGTATGCCCATGCTCTACCACTAAGCTATCCATGAATCGTCCCGTGCCTAGGGTCATTCTTCACTCACGTAGGTGAGTGGTTTTAGCTCCGTGATAAACCTCTATGGTTCTGGTTTTAACAAACCTCTGAGTTATATTGCTTTTTATTTTTCTCGGTTTAGTGGAGTGCATGTATGTACTGAATATACACACATGTTGTGGCACATGGAGAGATCCAATGAAAGAAGATAAAAAGATAAACCCTTAACTAGCATTATAGCAAATAGCAATTTATAAATCAACTACAAGTCTGTCTGAGATCGTTAATAAGATACGTTAAACAATTTGATATACATTGTTATGGAATCATAATTAAATAAAATAGTATCGAATTTAACCTAAGAGTATAAATAAATAATATACACTGTCACATAAACTTATTGAAACGAGAAATTAAAAATAGAAACATTGTGGATTACCCAAGAGAACCAACCACGTTATGTCAGATGATGTAGATAATTTCAAATGTTCTGTGACGACAAGTTTAGGACTAGAATAATTTTCATAATTGTTGTATAAATTTCGAGGGCACACCCACATTTCCCGTACCTCTCGTTTTGGAGTTTATACTTTAAAAATACTTTTCTGACTATCTTGAGTGTATTTGTTGTGTAAATGTTTCAACACATTTCCCATATCTTAATATTTAAAGTATATTTGCTCATATTTCAGAAACTATTAGTTCTATAAATAATTTTTTTCAAATAAAAGTGTTATTTATACCTATGTAGCTCTATACATTTTAAACCATAGCTTAAAGCTCAAAGAGGAATGGATATATGCCATGAGGTAGTGTTTTGTATCGGCCATCTTGACACAAAACTGTTGACGTAAATTATCAGCCTATATGTTAACCGTAAGTTCGAATTATGTTCATGCAAAATTTAAACACAATTGCCATAGTGGTTTTTGCATGAAAGATTGACTCCAACTCCTCTTTATCTTTATATACCCGTAGTATTGGGGAAACTTAACCAAATAATATAAAGAAGGTCGAAATTAAATCAAAGATTATTTCCTTTGTTTTTTATGATCAAAATGTTACTTTAAGTGTTGAGTAACTCTTATTTCTAAAATATAATTTATAATAGGAATAGTATTCGTAGTTTTAGCTCAAAGTAGTTTAGTAATTCACTAGTCGTGGCGTCTTAATATAAATCAATGTAACACAGCAGTGATTTAATATCAAGAATTAAGAAACAGTCCGACAATATGGCTGTGGAGATTTCATCTTCTAGCGTGCTAATATTTTCCAATCCACTCCAAGGACATACCTAGATGCTTACTTGCTTACTCTGACATTAGAAACTCGAAAGCTAAATACTGCACTTAGAAAATTACGTCACCTATTACTCCCTATCTTTTTATAGTTCTAACTAGCGATTAAAATTTTCCGTGAAATTTTGAATCGTAAAATATTCCGGTTAATATTTGGCAGGGGAAGCTTGCGGATAAGGTGTTAAATTGTAGATCTGGTACCAAGAGCCCATCAAGCCTATCTATCATATATATATTCCATTCACGGTAGGAATTACTCACTGAAAGGTCCTACCAATATCCTACTATATAGTAGATTTATGGTAGGGAAAAAGGCCTTTATACATCAAACAGTGTGTTGAAGGACGAGTGGGTTGATAAGGAGGGGGTGACGGGGGGCGGGGTAGGTATGGGTCCAAGAGCCCATCAAGCCTATCTATCATATATATATTCCATTCACGGTAGGAATTACTCACTGAAAGGTCTTTTTTCCTACCAATATCCTACTATATAGTAGATTTATGGTAGGGAAGTAGATTTATGGTAGGGAAAAAGGCCTTTATACATCAAACAGTGTGTTGAAGGACGAGTGGGTTGATAAGGAGGGGGTGACGGGGGCGGGGTAGGTATAAGTCCAACTCACTATCCCTATCTCTTTCAGGTCCATTGTAATATTTTTAACATTTTATTATTGAATTATAAAGTTTATTAATACAATTACTTTTATGTTCAGATCTAAAACAATTATATATTAATAAATTATGTAATTAATTTTTACTATAATTGCTACATTGCCTATGAATAATTATTAATCCAGAGTCAGCATAAAGATTTTAAAAAGTAAAGAGTACCCGATTACATGCCTTGATAGTTTTAAAAATCTTGGTATGATCAATTTTAATACAAATATTGTATAGCACAAACGGATAGTAAGACATGTTGTGCAAAAAATAAAGTACAAAGGTAATAGTAATAATATAACTAGTAATACTTTCACCACAATATTAATAACTATAATAAACTACAATGTTTATTTTATACCTAAATTTGGTCACTAGTTATTGTTTACCATAAAACAAAATACAAGCAATTTTCTTACCTTAGTTTTACATGTATTAAAATATAAACTATTATACTTTAGCTACTAAAGAATTAAATTAAAATTGATGATGATTTTTATATTTTACTTCTTAACTCTCCACCTAGAAGTTTTACACAAATACTTTTGAATGAAGAACACTAGTTTGACTATGATTGTAATTGATGCTAACGGTCAGTGTTTACAATAATCAGTGACTTGAAGGTCATATTTTATCATTTATGATGTTGAAACAATCGTTGGCAAATATTAGCATCCAGAGTCTTTCCAAGAATATAAACAAATAATAATAATATATCCAATATGGAGGTAGCTCTATCTAATGAACTAATAATACCATGTTTTAGTCCCAGCACAGACAAATAATATATCCA
>CABEEJ010008326.1:0-24621 GCA_901482245.1 Timema douglasi
TTTTAGAAACTCACTGTAAAACATTGTGTATTTTCTTTTATTATATTATTATGCCCGTGCGAAGCCGGGTTGGGCTGCTAGTATTAGGTAAAGTTAAATGAAAAGTGATCCCATCTTTAAAGAATCGTCTTATAATATTTTATTGAAAAAGGTTTGCTTCAATTTAATAAATACCACATAAATGATGTAATAAATTATTATATCAGGCCTACATTTTTTAGTGGAGTATTTTCACTGAATAATAGTTTGTAGGGATTGTTATCCTTTACCAAACAAAAAACCGTAGTATTTTATCCTTAGGGAAAGCTAGAGCGTACTGACCCGCTTTTTGTGTTTCAATTTTAAGACATATAATGGTTTATTATTCAAATTTGTTTTTATTTTCTTATGTAAAATTGGATTACACTAAACGTGAACATTTTTTAAATAGATGTTATGGACGTTTGATATGAATCCAAAGCCATAATAATGAATTTTACAGTTCTATCTGTGCCCATGTGTGTCTTTATTTATGTACATTTGTTTTTCCTTGAACATAGATCCTAAATCGTTTAATTGATTTTCTACAAATCTGATAATTATATGTTAATCTTTTATTTTTAATATTATTTAAAACGGATTAAATAGCTTTACTTAAATATCTTTCTTTAGGGGGAGAAGTAAACATGGGCGGGGATATTCGTTTTAGTGTAGTTTACCAATAAAAACGGATCTTTTGAAAAAAAATTATTTATTTTAAAAACTGCTTTACTGATTTGGTTTAAAATGGATATCTGGTGATAAATTTTCAAAATATAAATAATTTAAGATCTGTTTTAATTTTATTTTAAATACCCAATAATAATTAAATGAAATTGATTTTGGAAAAATCGGAATTTTTTGAAAATAGTTTTCAGAAATTTGTTCAAAATTGATAATTGGGGACAATTTTAAGTAATAATTAATAATATATGTTTATTTTTCTAAAATAAATTTATTCATCATTATTTCATTATTGAAATAATTTTGTTTCAAATGTAAATAGCAAATTAATCTACTACATTTATCATTCAAATATTGTTCAGTCATTTAGAAAATAATTTATAACTTTAAAAAAAGCAGTACATTTTTCATACTCCTTAATCTGGATATTAAAATAATTAATTTTGATTAGGCACCGTATACATAAAGTGTTTATCTAGAGACAGTATGGTTGCAAAATTACATTTACAATATGAAAAATTGGTTAATATTGTTCGCCCCTTGATTTTGACTTTCAAATAATTCAATTTTGTTGATAAAGTATTGCTCTATATAGTAAATAATCGTATTTATTGAATTAAAACTGATGATCCACTGATTTTTATAAACCACCATTTTGAAATCCGATGCATTCATAATTAATAAGTTAAAAAGAAATATAATTACATACATTATGTCATTATTGTATGGCACATTTATAACATTATAGAAGTTAAATTTTTAAGGATTATTAGCCTTTCTCTTAGTTGTTAATTGAAGTGTGGTAATTTTATGTATGACTCTGATTTATTCAGAATGTTTAAGACTAATTTGTAATAATAAATCAAATTATTATAAATGAGCTGTGCAGAAATAATTTAGAGACGACCAAAATTTCTATCTTGGGCAAAGTTCTCATATTTTTAATTTTGACGTGGTTTCTAATCATTAATCATAATGCAATTTTTAAATGTCTGAATAAGCTTTTTATCAAATATTCAAATGTTTCAAGACACATATTTACTCATCTCTTATTGTCCAGACATTACTTTTGATGTTGAAAGCAAAAAAAGTAATAGTAAAAAACAACGTTTACAAGTATTAAAGTTAAAAACAATGCAAGCTCATATTTTCTCTTACATGAAACAGACCTGTCATAAACATATGTTTGTCATAGATATTTTATAAATCTTGAAAATCAATTAGTTTTTAAGTTGAATATGAGCCTTAAGAGCTAAAATGAAGTTTAATATACTCAGTTGAATCCCATTAATAAAGTAATAAAAAAGACGTTTATTTGTTTAATAAAATATTGATATGCTGATAATTATTTCCAAAATATTTATTTAAATAAAGTTAAAACAAAACAAAAATCTAGGAAGATAAAATGAGCAAAACAAAATTAATTTTGAAAAAGAAAGGAGTAAAATCAATTTAAATGACATTTTGTAAAACTAGTTGAGACTACACCTATACCTACCATATAAAAGAGGGTTGTATTATCAATTAAGCCAGTTTTCCCAATTATTATATACCTATGAAATTATATAATTTGTAAGTGCATCTAAGCTTCTAAATAATTGTTTGGTTATTGCTTTTCTATTTTGTTTTTACTTGATCAAATATACGAACGAAACGTTGATATAATATTGTAATGATAAAGAAAACAAAATGATTTAGTGAAAATTTAAATTTAATTAGCCTTCAATATTTTAAGACATCTATATTATTTCTATAAGTTAATACGTGCACTTATTTAATGCCTATCATAAGTTTTGGTAGAACTTTGGTGCTCAGTATTTTAAATTAGTTTCTTATACTAGATAAGTATGATCGGACAAGCATAAAAATTAATGTTAGTCTAGTTTACTACAAAAAATAAAGATAAACCCCTTTCAAAATGCTTTTAAGATTTGTATCGATAAGGTATTACCAAAAGTATAAATATATACTTTTTTATCTCTAACCGAAGACTATTTTAGGGCAAAAGTGGATTGGTCAAGCTGATTATTATTTATTTGATATTTATAACATGACTGTAACTGTAGTAAGGTCATGTAAATAAAACAAAAGGGAATTATTAATTTTAAAATACAGATTTTTATTGCAAAACCCTTTTACGTCACCACGGAGGGTATTGTTCAAAGGGTTATAGTGAAGTAGGGGTGTGGCTCACTACTAAACCGGATGAGATATGTTTAATAGGAATAATATACACAAATACAAAAACATTATTTATTCGATACCGCAAATTATACATTTTTAAAATAATTACTATATAGAATACACCTAAAATTGATAGCTTGGTCCACTAATTCCTTAAATGTATCATTAAAAACGATTAATTAACTACAATTTTTAAATCAATATTATTTGAAACATTATTTATATAATTCATATTATTATTTTAAAAGAGAATTTCATAAACATAACATTATAAAGAGGTTAATTTTGGCTTAGAGAATCATATTGAAATAATTAAAGTTTTTGTAATATCATATTTGTGAGATATCATAAAAGTTAAATTTATAGAATATTTATTAAATTATTATATTAATCATTTAATAACCATATTCAGTACATATTTGTAAGCTGAATTTTCCAATGAAAGATAATGTTAGTACTAACTCGATTATTAACAGCAATTTTACTTCCTTTAATAAATCTATATAAGGAAAACCTCTTTTCACTTAATGAATCTGTTGTATTATATTTGTAAGAAGGTACAGGAATGGGGGATAGAAACATTCAAAAGGGACGAACACAATATGACTTTTACAATTAAAAGAACTACACAGTTCACACTTTACATTGCTATCTATCGTCACCGCACAATTCCCCGACCAATACTCCTTCCTGATGAGTTCTGATAGAATGAAACCTAGATCGGGGGATTGGGCCATGACCATAGATTTTATTTAATAAGCAACCTTTACCTCTTTGTCCAATGGCAGAAATTTAAAGTGTGAACTGTGTTGTTCGTTTCATTGTTAAAGCCATATTGTGTTCGTCCCTTTTATATGTTTCTATCCACCTTTCCTGTACCTTCTTCCTAATATAATACTTCTTTTAATAAGTAATAACTATTAATTTTAGAGAAGGGTCACTAATTGTACTGTTTATATTTCCTGATATCCATTTTATAAATAAATGCAGTACAATTAGCGTGACAAGCGTTGTTCTCGAAGAATAAATTAGTAAGTATTTAAAATCAATCTTTTCCTTTATAAACAAAGATAAGAAAGATTAATGGTATTTCTTAGATTGACTATTAGAATATTCATTAAATATATAGATTATTTTGGTATCCATCCTATCGGACCATTCCCGACAATCTTATAGCTTAATGGAATACTTAATAACTACAAATAAATATAGCCTATCTAACTATTTATGGAATATTTGAATTCAAATTTTAAGAATAAGAGATTATTTTGTCCAATACTACTATTTTATTTCTAGAAAATTGCATTTTAATATTTTGTATGGTTTTTAACATAATTAAAAAAATCTTTAAATAAAGTTTAGCAATGTAGACTACGAGAGTGATACTCTAGACGATTCGACCACTGCTATATTCCCAAATAATTATTACTATAGTTGGATTAAAAAAATCTGATGACAAGGATTGGTGTTTGTGTGTGTGTGTGTGTGTGTGCGCGCGCGCGCGCATGCATAAGGGCATCCCGACAACATAACAGTACAGGATGAACCCTGTGCGCTATGGATGACGTCAAGAGATATCCTCTTCTCATCAATGTCAATAGTTATTCAAGAGTTTTTCTAATTGATTACGTTTTTGACATTGAAGCGTTTAAACCTATTATTATAATCAACACAAGAGAACCTCATTAAATCTGAACATGTAGGCTACACTCAACACATACCAGTTCAGTGGCGAAAACATGTAAATGGATTCAACCGAACCACTTTGAGTTTTTAATAAATCCCATTCACCTTTTCATCATTTATTCTGTTTATATCAGCCTTGGGTCGAATTAATTAATGATCATCCATATTAAAATTGTTACTAGAATTACCATTAACTTAAATTAACAATAATTACCTATTATATTAGGATTTCTACTTTCTAACTATTCTTTTTATAAACGAACCCTAATAATTTAAGTATAACCCGAACTGCTGTTCACATGGAAAATGGCAATAAGTATTTCATTCTATGGTTATCCTGTGAGTGGTAGGTCAGTGTTAGGATAATTGAAACCAGGTTCACTTAGGCTTTTTTTCACCTAAACCATTCCTTGGCTAAAATATGGTTACAAATTCTCTAAGTTCTAACATTTTCATCCCTGCACTCATTACTATAGATATACAGGTAGTCCAGACTTATAATGAAACAAGCGTCTTGGAACTTTAAAGTTGATACAATGAAAACACTGATTTACCAGCTTAACAGTTACTATTACTTTATTTTAGCAACGCATCTTACTACACATCCGTTCGTTGCTAATTACGCTAATGCACTATGGATGAGGAAGAATTAATTTAAGAGAAAGTACACGCAATGTAGTGGAAAGAGTCTAGAACCATTTATGGAAAACCACTCTCAATACAACTGAATGGGACTCAAACCCTGATCTTTCAGTAATCTGCTGTTTCGTCTAG
This sequence comes from Timema douglasi, assembly GCA_901482245.1. Lineage (NCBI taxonomy): Eukaryota > Metazoa > Arthropoda > Insecta > Phasmatodea > Timematidae > Timema > Timema douglasi. Next base: position 5,347 of record CABEEJ010008326.1, read on the forward strand.
TGATGCCTTGGATTATATGGCCACTGAAGTGGGCTCATTTTATTTTTCTTATAAGAACAAAATATCAAATAATTACTTCACCACTTAATTTATTTGTAAATGAAAATCTGGTATATTGTTATAAAATGAATAATTAGATTTTTAGATTTTTTAGTGTGTTTCATATTAAATTTACGTCCAAGATACAGGCAAATTTAAACTGATTGGGTATAGATTAAAAATTAGAATTGAGGTTAAATAATATACATAAACATGCTTAAAGGGAGAATAGTAAACAAACTATAAAGTAAAAAAAACAGCAGACGATGCTATAAATCTTGGTCTCTCCTTTACCAGAAAACAAAACCAGGTGAAATGTGTGACCTAGTCCACGCATCCACCATTTCTTGAATGTTTTTGAATAATTTATGAGTTTATTAGTATGGTAAAAACATGTTAAACTGAATACTTTGTCAAATTTGTAAACGTAATAGCTTATGAAAACTCTAATAAATACCAAGCAATTAATATATTTTCAACCATAAAAAGAATATAAAAGAAGCTTAGTTACAAATGGAAACGAATAATCACTCGTTTAATTAAACGTCAACATAATGTATCTTACCGAGAAATGTACACACTCGACCGTCAGGAATTTTAAATATTTATAAATAAACAAGTACGATCATTAAAATGGTAAATATCCAACAGTTTATTTTTGTTACATACACCCACTTATTGATTGAGGCGTATAAGTTGGGAAACCCAAATATCTAGAAGAAGAAGAAGTAGTAGCATATTAGAAATAAATTATAGGACACATCACCCAAATTTCTCATATTGTGTACCATAGATTCAAAGATAATTAAAAAAAAAAACTTTGAGTAAACTACCTTTAAAAATGTTTTCCTAATAAAAACAGACCATCTTATTAATCACAATAATCCCTCTTTAAATATAAAATTTAAAATAAATAAGTTTTAAAATATATTTAATAACATTTAAATTTTAAAAAGTATATAATTTTTTTAACTAGCTTAAAATAAGTTATTTGAAGAGATAAAAACACATTTTTATTTTATCATAAAGAACTATTCCCATTTTGAATACAACCATGTTCTATGTAAACCACCCTCAAATTAATTAAATTTTGATAAATAAAGATATATTATTATTAATTCAAAAAAGTTCCTCGTTTCCAATAATGAAGCAAGTTACTAAAGTCAGTGTTTAAATATCTGGAAAAAAAAAAGTCTACAATAAACTATCAATAATTAAGTCCCCTCCTACCCCCAAAAAATACTGTGTTAATTGTTCTGTCAACCATTCCCAAGATACCCATTTGGAACTAAATAATTTGTTTTTAAATATTCTACGTTTTTAAGAAATCAGTATTCAGTAAACTAACCATAAAATAGAGTTTTTACCCCTAAAACAGTTATATTTTGTTATTTGTCTTAACACACAATTTACAACAAACCATTTATGACAAAATCGTTACAGAAGTTTTTTAAATACTTTGTAGTCTAAAAACATTATATATCACTCAATTACCCTTAATTTAAAGGCTGCTTTATTATAAACCAATTGCATTTAGAGATTATGCAATTTTTAAAGTAATTCAGGTAAATTGAAACAATATCAATGATTCAAATCTTTTCAATTTTTAATATTCATTTTATCGGTATAAAAAATGCCCTTCCATAGTCAAATATCAATAGTTTTTGAAATACTTCCTGAATAAAACAAATTGATAAACAATTTTGGTTATAGCCAATATTGTAATGCTCTCATGTGCGAACAATAGCTTAGATTTTAAATCCTTTGAAGGAGGTGGTAGTGATTAAAAGGTGTTTTTTTTTAGAGGAAAAGCACCAGAAATATCTCTGAGAGCGAGTAGAAAAAATGTATCGACAAACCAGCATTAATACATCTGGTATGGAATTATTTTCATGGGCATTACGCTTTTTGACCCAACTGGGTCATTCTCATATTCACACTAATAGGATGGTGTTGAGGAAGGTAGAATATTAAAGAAATTATACTTGCAGGTAGGAAGCTATTAAGGAAAAAATAAATCAGTACAACTGGCTGTGACATTTACAAATATCGGTGACCTGGCGGTCTAGGGGTAAGGTGTCAGACTTCTGTGCTGGCGGCCGGGGTTCAATCCTCGGTCCCGGCACAGATTTATCTGATTACCAAACCATTCCTTTACCTCTGACAAGACATCTTGTGAATGTGGGGAATGCCGGGCCTCCGTGGTTCGGATTCCACGTTAAACTGTAGGTCCTCCATTTCATCTCATCACCCTACCATTACACATTAGCGTAAGTGCGTATAACCCGAACGGGTAGTAAGACGCGGTGCTAATAACAACAATTAACAAATATCCCCTGTTATCTTCAAAGCGGCCCCGAGGAGAGTGCCACCTTAGTCGATGTGACCACCCATTCAAATCAGGACTTACTATAATAGAACCAAAACCAAAATACCAAAGCTGCCTACAATGTTACAGATGTAGGTTATACTGATTATCATAGAACTAGTTTAATATTCAAACCTAAGTGTGATACTATACTAAATAAAAGATTACACATAAATAAACTTTAATAGAATGAGCCGGTTTCACATATGAAACTGCCCCATTCCATTCTGATCTAAGTATGTGTCGTCCTGTATTCGGTATCGCATTAAACTTAAAAGTTTTCCAAGTCTTGACTATGAAACTGGTCTATTTACCCCAAACTTTGAAGAGCTTGCTTCGCAGATACAACACCTTAGCGACACAAAGCTACTACCTCCAATAGTGTCCAGTCATTTATGTGTCCACCCCTTTTCCGAAAAATAAGTCCTTAGGTGCTCATTTTAGTTACAAACACTTTATTAAGAACAACTAGGTTAATATGATGATTGCAGATGTGATTTCTTCAAGATGCGATATTCTTCAAGTTAATATAATGGTATGGAAGCTAGCCGATCATAAGTGTGGAATATACCTCTTAGTAAGATATTTTGATTTTTATACTCTTAAGGCATTTCCTATTGTTAATAACCGATAACTATTTATACAAGATTGGACCAATAATATTATATACCTGATTGAAAATTTTTTCCTGGAATTTAATAACTAGGTATCTATCACGACCCCAAGCCTGAAATGAACCCATTATCATCTTGAGGTCCATATAAGAACTTCGTTATAAACTAAATTTAATCAAAGTTGACATCTTTTCAGTGGGGGTGGGGGGGAGAGTCTCAAAAATTCTACTGCCACTTAACTAAAACTTTTCTCTTTAATTTGTTTACATAAGTGTCAAATAAACTTCCTTCAACCACTTCTTAAGTGATACATAAAGGGAGAGGGTGATGACGGTATATTCAGTGGTGGAAAGAGAGGGAGGTCCTGATGCTTCCCCCCCTCCCCCCCTCCCCCCCTCCCCCCAATCAAACAAGAGAAATGAGGTAAGAGAAGTGCTCACTGAATAAGGGGAGGTAGGTGGGAAGGGGTGTGTGATGTCGAGACAGCCCCGGAAATGAGGTGTAGCAAGGGTAGTTTCCGGCAGGAGTAATATCCGCCTTGCGCGACTGTTAGCGAGTGCCATTAATATTGCTGCCTCCCGATACATATAATAGTGTACGTGTGTGTGTGTTTGTGTTTGTGTGTGCTACCTGAACCAGCTGACAAAGATGGATAGTGTTTAAGTGGTAAGGATGGTGATATGTAAAGAAGATCATTTCCCTTCAGAACTTTTACCGAGATTCAAAAAATGAAGAGTTAGTTTATTAAATAGAGTTATATCCTCCATATTATTTTGCAGATGTTTATTTTTTAAATATGAAACTTTTGAGGACTTTAAAAAAAACTGCACTTTCTTACACTGGGTCTAAGCTCTACGCCTTTTAATTACGATATCAGGGTAGTGCATAAGGTATAAATAAAGACTGTACCTGAATTTTCTGGAAAGTAAAATATATAATATTTTTACAAAAAAACAAGGTATCCCAAGTATAACCAACCATAAGAATACTAGCCTCAAACTCTACCAATGCAAATCTAACTATACGAGACTGATATTTAGTCCGCGTTGCCACATATGCGGGTGCATTTAGTTGAAATTTTAAGTTTGCTTGTGTATACTACTAGAGTGAGAGTGCAATACAAAGATAGGTATTTAATGTTTTAAAATCTACAAAAATAATTTTATATTCTTATAAGTTAAATATAATTATTTTCTAAAACTAAAATTTTTGTCAACAAAATATTAATAAAAAACATTATTAGATTAGTTCAAAGATTACCGCAAGCAGAAATCCTTTTACTTTCCTAAATTATTTCTTAACAAATTTATATATACCTAATCTAAATTCAATCGTCCTCATATCTAGCTAATTAGCATTACTGGTATATATTCGAACATACCAAACAAGTGATGTTAAGAAAATAGACGAAATATATTTATTTATGAAAAGATCATTCAGTACTTTACTATTATTCAGTACTATTACGCCCAGAAGGTATTTAAACACTGACCTCTCCACAACCGGAGAACCTAAAAACCTGAAAATATAAATTTAAATCGAGTAATGCTGCCACTGCTGAGAGTATTATGATATTTTTTAATTAGCTACGTCAATAATACCGAGCAGGTCTTCTAAAACATTAGGCACCTGCAAACGTTTATGTTTACATCATATATCATTTGTTTGGTTTTAACACATTAAAGTAAAATGAAACTTTTAACATTAATTTTATTTGGTTGCCAAGGTTACGTGTATGGGAGATAAATAGCCTACAGCCAGCCATAATACAGGAGATACCACATATTTAAAACAAATATTTTATACATATTTATATATTAAGGATATTGTATCATAAACCAAATTTTATTTTTAGTATCGCGTCTTAATACTCGTTAAAGTTATACGTATATGTACTAATTACACTAATAAATTAATGGTTTAACGAGTAGTTAAGTTAAATTGAGAGGAAGTGTACCCATATTTGCGCGGAGGAAGAGTGTAAAATCATGTATGAAAAACCATCTTCCCTACACTCGACCGAGATCAGGCCCCAATCTCCCCGTATTCGGCAGTAAAGCCAGTTTCGAGAGTTGTGCCTTAGACCATGCATTCACTAAAGCATCTATAAATCAAGTTAAATAAAGCCAGCACTCAATCCCCGTCATTGGCAACACTGTATATTGTGAGAGTGACGAATTACTGTAAACTCACACGATTATTCAATCTTTCCATAGTTTAGATTGAATATAATATTGCCAAAAATAATAATTGTGATGATGGTATCAATTATCTGAATTGAATCTACAAAAGTGCAATTAAAATAATTCTCATATCTATACACATTAGAATTATCTTGTATATCTTTTGTATATACAAAAGTTATTTATAGACAATTGTCATATCGAAATTGTTTTTTTTTCTTTAAATAAAAATTAATTCAGAAAAAAACACATTGAACAATACACATGAAAAGCTACAGTAGCCCCATGGCTTCTTTGGTGCTGACTGACAGATCACAGCTGTTAGGTATATAAACCTAAATTTTGACTGTCAGAAGTGACAGCTGCTAAACACGTGTTTTTGCAGATCATATGGTTCGGCGGGGGATACATAATTTGGTCTGGTAACTTTTCAAAGCCGTCAGCTGTCAGTCAGCACCAAAGAAGCCATGGGGCTACTGTAGTTAAAGAACTGGTGCCACGAAACAACCCAATTATTTTTAAATATCCGTGGTGACAATCATCTAAAATATTTGTTTATCCACTAGATACAATATTGTAGATAATAATCAGCTGTTTTAAGACGTTGGCGTTGAAATCCATTATGGGTCAACATATAGTAGAACTTTCTGAACCACTGAGGCAGATTCTACTCTCTATTTTCAGTGAACGTGTGAATAAATCTTTATACTATTTGTCCAATGAAGTGTGTTTCATCAATTTTATTCCTTCATATCTCCTCTCCCAATAATTTAAATATTCAGATAGTGGTTGTAGGGAGACTTGGTGAATCCAAAGTTACTGCAATCAAGTACCCTAGATATTCTTCCAAAATAATAACTGAATTGACCACTAGTGTGAAATGAAATGAATAATATAATATAATTTATTGAAAATATATCTTAATCAATGCACCTATATTCCATATAGATGTTGTCATTCCTCATTTTTGGCAAATGCAGTCAGTATTGATATAAAAAGGGTAAATTTGGAAAACAATGGCATGTATTGGTTACCCTGAAATTATAAGTTGTTTTATCTAAAGAGTATTTCCAGCGGGCGGATAAGGTATAGTCAGTCATTTAATCACTAGGCCCACAATATTAAAGTTAAATCCAAATGACGTCTACAATTCCTTTTTTTCGTACCTCCACAAGGCTTGAACTCTTTCCTAAGCTCACTCATCAGTAGGTTCTAAACAATTATTAGCTCATGTTTATTATATTTCAACTTTAATTTGTCAACTATTACAAATAAATGAATTTTGATGTTTTAAATAAAAATAAAAATATTAACAAAAGTAATTAAATAAGAATCTATTGTTGTTAATATACACCATATCTTTTTTGATATTTTGACATAATAAAATACCTATTATGTTTATTTAACTATAAAACAATTTTTAGAGAAAATTTAACTACGCCTAGATTATTATAAATAGAAATAGAATTTAGCTTAAAGAGTCAAAAATAAAGTTAAAATTTAATGCTATAGCTCATTGAACTGGCCTAACAGTGTGAATAATGTGTTTTCACACTAAAATTTGAGTTTTTAACATAATATACCTAAATATGTCAAATTTTTACATTGAACCTATGTGACCTGGTTGTATAGGGGTAAGGTGTAATACCTCTGCGCTGAGTGTCCGGGGCTCAATCCTTGGTCCCGGCACAGACTTATCTGATTGTCAAACCCTTCCTTCATTTCTGGCAATACGTGAATTAATAACAACTTGTGAATGTGAGGAATGCCAGGCCTCCACCGTGGTTCGGATTCCATGTTAAACTGTAGGTCCTCCATTTCATCTCACAATCACCCTACATTATACATTAGCGTAAGTGCGTCCATACTGAATGGGTAGTAGGGCGCGGTGCAAGTAATAATAATAATAATATATTGAACTTCTTGAAAAATATGTTGGCCTTTTATTTCTTCTATCGATCTTATATACTCATTTATGTATACGGCCCATGTGCGCTATAAACTGTAATTAAGTTGTAACCAGGAGTAATAAATTCAGAAAGGCAGACAGCTGACAGCGAAAAGCACTTTATTGCTTAGAGTTTCGTGCATCCCTATTTCTCACAGAGTAACCAATTCATTCATATTCATGGCCTCCAACATCTTACGGGATCCTTCAAGCTAAATCAACACTTCTTAATATAAAGATTCCTCGTCAAATAAGAAAAATATTTCATTATTATTTCCTAGCTATTTTAAAAACTCTTTTGTATTTTTTATAATTTGGTTGTAAAACATTTATTTAAGTTTTATTAATAATTACACAGTGCTGATTATTGTATAACTTTTATGACGCCTTGTCACAAATCAAAACAATTATTGGGAGATTAAATGAAATTTGTGGAGTTAAATTGTTGCTCAAATAAATATAAAAAATATGATAAAACTAATGAAAATAAAAATATCAAATGGTGGAATAGGGAGAGAATGTAACCATTTTTAGTTAAAATTGGTATAATTTAATCTTAAATTATGGTTTTATGTGTAGAGTATTTTATTGCAATTATTTTAATCATATGTTTATGAGAAATTCACAATACATTTTAAAAGAGTATATTGTTTTATTTAAGTTATCACATTCAGAATAACCATGCTGTGTAAAATTAATATTTTAAATTGATTTTGCATACAGTTTTCTGCATATATATTTATTATAATATTATAAAACTGGTAAGATTTTATTTGTTAGAATCAAATGTAAAAATATATATGCCATTAAATTAAATAAATTTATTAGATGAAGTATGCCTGAAGTTGAGTTTTAATATAAAAGTTCTAGTCTAGAATGAAAATGATAATTGAAATTTAAATATAAATTAAGATCAAGCTCAAGAGCTGTGATTTTCTACGAAAACTTTGAACCTCCAGATGTTTCACTTTAAGGTTAGGGTATCATTTAGAGGTTTACATAGTCCATAAGTTCTAGTTTTAATAGAAACCTGACTCAAGACCTTCGTGATAGTATCGTATCGAACCAACCATCGGCCTTCTCTCATACATAAAAAGCTAATGTAATGACTACAAGCTATAATAGCAAAGATAAAAAAATTTGTATGATGGAGTTAACAGAATTTATCTCCCTTTGATATATAAAAATAGAAACATTTACCAAATAATAATAAAATATTTGGCAAAGTATACACAGTGTCATAGGAACATGAAAAAGGGGGGGGGGGAAGTATCAGATTCCATCAAATAACATACACTGTTACAGAAACATTAAGAAAGTAGGAACATCTCTGTCCACCCAAGACCATAACAATACATTTTATTTTCAATGATCTCGTGTATATATATATATAATATGTTTGTGTGTTTGTTTCTCTCAACAACGTTTGGTTTTATAAAAATACTCGCTTTGCTTGTTGGGGGCTCCGTCCCCGAACCCCCAGTTGTTTTCTTTGCTAGTTGATGTAAACTAATATGATTCCAAAGTCGTTTTTTGATAGGTCCTACCATTTAGCGACAAGAGACCTCCAAAGGAAGGTCCGCACCGACTTTAAAGTTACTAAATCATTTTGAATTTTTTACGGGGCTCAAAAATTATAATTTTTAATATTTTGGAATTTTCCCGTCGGTTAGAGACTAGAAGTTATACGTTCACCAAATTTCAAGTTTCTAGCTCATCTGGAAATGGGTAAACATTAATGTCAGTGAGTGAGTCAGCCGTGTGGCTTTATAGTAGTATAATATGCCAAATTAATAAAAGATGTACATGTTTAATAATAATAAAACTTTAAGATAGTAAGTTATTTCTTATCTCCAAAAATAGCGGAGATATGATCAAAATTGGAATTTTATGTTTATGTAAATTACCCTCAAACTAATTTTAATGGGTACACGAGAAATCCCATTTATTTTGTAGTTTTAAACTAAGTCAAATCAAAATATTTAGGTGGGATTTGAGAAAACCTACTTTGTCTTTCTTTGCCCCTCAATAATTTACACTTAATTTTTAAGGTTGTATATCTTATTCAATAATTCCTTGTAGGAACCCGAGATATCAAGTTTTATCTCGATCAGTAAAATGGATTAGGCTCTAGGTTCAGACACAGGATGACGGCATCGCCACAAATATTTTTTCTGTTCTAGGGGGTCATGATGTCAGCATCTATCAAAATATTGGGTTTTTATTTTAGGATCATGATACGTCTCTTTACAAGGGGTCCATGGTTAAAGACTATTCAACCATATCAGTCACGACCACAAAAAAAATAATTGGATAATATGTTGTCATGCAATCCGTTTACATCTCTATTCAAGTAAAAATGGAGTATTGACGAGAAATGGTCAAAGGTAACCTATAGAGTTTCCTCTTAGATAGGGTTCCCTTATTCATGGAAAATTCTCATTATTTTTTTTTTATGTCAACACCATGCATGCAGTATAAACACAGCCATCTCTTTGACTGGCGTCTTCCGTTACACCCCCTTGATGGTATGAATCCAGAAGGCTTGTGACGTGCAACCGCTCAAGACACATAAATATTCACATATTGAAATTAGCTCGTCTGCAACGAACGTCCGTACCTCGGCTTTATTCCCACCAAATACTAACATACACCTAGAAAGATAAAAAGAACACAAAACTGGAATTCATTCGCATACCTTCCTTTAGCAGGTTATTAAAAACGTGCATTTTTCCCACAAACAAACAGAAGTTAGTTTATAGATCCACTTTTTTTTACTTAAAATAGTTACAAGAGGAATATAACAGAGAAAGGTAAACAAGATAGCAGATATGAAACTTCTAAATATTTAGAAGAAATATTGATCTTTTTTTGGGTATTATATATAATTGTGTCCTCTCTTTTGAGTATTGCTTGGATCACGATCAGCTTAGCACTCACGTAATGTAACGTTCACTTAATAGTCACTTAATGTTTACGTAAAGTAAATAAACAGTGTATGATAAAGATTAATGTAACCTAACGTAAAACCTCGATAAAAACATTTAAAAAAATTATTTGGGTGTATTTTATCCAGCTTTTCAGTAAAATGAAAGTCAAGCATTTAGGTATAATTAGTCCACAAGTACTTTCAATAGAAAATTACTGGAGTTACAAAATAAAGTTTGAAAATAACCTAGGCAATTTTAGTTTTCATGAGATGAGACTATATCAAAGACGTTAGCTACATATAATAAACAAACAAATAAAATATTAAATAGCTGTGTTGGCGTTACCCTAAACATGATTGGCTCACAGGAACATGTGGTATACCTTTAATTAACGTTCACGTAACGCTAAAGTCCTCCCATGAAAGCTTTTATGTTAAGTAAATGTTAATTTCCATAATGTGAATTTATAGAAATAAAACATGGCATATAAACGTCCTACGAATCCATGAGGACATATAATTATATATAATCAGTGTAAGATAATATATTGGACACCTACCAGTGTGGGTTAATTCATTCTTAGAATTTTTGTTTGGATGGGCAATATTTACAAAGCGTGTTTCGCGTATGGAAGCCATTGTCGTTATTTTGTTCAAGTCAGGGTTCCTATTGTAAAAAATAAGGAGAACTATCTTGTGATAAGAGATTTAGACAAAACAATCGAGACGGATTCTTGTTGATACTTATTTGCCGAGAGCTTAGAATTTCGTGATCTCTATCAATTTAAAAAGAAAAGTTAAAATCTTTTATCGATTCTCTAACATATTCAGATATTATCGATTTTCAATTATTTTTATTATTTATCACCTTTCTATTCCATTACCATCACCTTAAATCTAAAGTTTCAGGAGTGATATTTTTTTGGTTAGAGCTCACTTCTTCAACTCTAGTTTGGAACGTTTTTGAATTATACCCGTTGGAAGTGAACTGGTCCATTTCGAGTTTTGATCATGGTTCTCCTTATTTTGCCATCGTTAAAAAAATGTCATAAAAGAGCATTAGGAATTTTACCACGGGATTAAATAAAAAATTGTATTAAATTTGAAAGTTAATGGGCTAACAGTCACTCTGGAATCCCAACTAAGACAGGAAGTTTTTGTGAGGGGAGTTTTCCCAAATATTAACTGTATTATGAATATTTTTAATTTTTCAATAATTTCCTAAAATAATTTTTTTACAGAAGACCATGTCAATGATATAGATGATTCTGCTGTTATCTGGAAATTATCACTCCCCAACTTCAAGCCATCCAAGAAGGTTTCTAAAATAGTCCACGAAATTTGAAATGACAACATTAAAACTATTTTTCTGCATAATAATATGAACAAGTTAATATTTAATTATCTCACGTTTGTCAACTTTCATTGTCATTATTTCAGTCATTGTTAAACTGATAATAATTTATTCTTAATGTCTAAGGAATATAATTTGTTCATCATTTCAAAATTTATAATTAAAATAATACTAATTAAATTATATTGGTTTAAATAAAAATATGTTTTATAGAATTTAATTGCATTTAATGTTTTAATTTTAAATAAAGTTTCTTTTAACATTTAAAAATTAACATTATTCTTAGATTTAAAATTTAATATAATAATTTTTACATATTTGAACATTTCAATTATATTTATGTTTCCTTAGAACTTTAGCTGTCGTAGCTCTATAAACAGTCTTTATTGTCTAACCTATTATCACGTGAATGATCTAACAAATATTAAAAAAATATATGCTTATGTCTCTAATCACACATTTACCCCATTAATATTGAAGTGTTTATTCATGTGTAATTTATGTGTTTCCTCTTGTCATAATGTGCCAAGTTCTATGACAACCACGTAAGCTCAGTGATGTTCTTAACATACAAATAGCCAGTATTCCAGAGATTGTAGGAGTTTCGTGCATCTGAGCAGTAAGTTTGTTTTAACACTCACCCTCCCCTTTTATAAGACGAGCTGCTAATATTACTTTATATTTATTTAGAAACTGTGAGAGCTAATGGTTTGTTTTATTAAAATATTTTCATCATATTAGTGACTTTATATCTACATCATATATATTTTATCAGTATATCCACTTGTGTATATATATCCACTTACATATATACGTATAAAGAGATAGAGAGACAGACAGAGAGAGAGAGAGAGAGAGAGAGAGTTCAGTTATTGGCCTACAAAGTCATTTTATAATAAGGTACATATAATTAAAGCTTGCGTGATAAGTTCCATAAGTGCGCTTTATCATAATTTTTAAGTTTCCATCATTTTAAAAATAGTAGAATTTTATTAAAATATTAGTACTACTTGCCCGAATTTTTTTTTTGGATAAAATATAAATACAAACATGTGACTTTGGTTATAACTCAATTGTTTAGGTAATTTATTTTAATAGGTTATTGTATGGATTTTCTAAACAAACTGATTATATAGGCTAGTGATATACAATTAAGTTTAATTATATAATAGCCACACCACCTAGTCTTTTGGTCATTCACTTATTAACTTGAAAGAATAAGTCCCAGAATTACAATGATGAACTTTTCAGCCAGTCTTACAATTGAACAATGTTATCTTTGATAAGTGGAGAACAGAGTAATTTAAAGTTCGTTCACGGTAGGAGTTTACCTCTGAAAGGCCTTTTTCATTACCAGAAATATATTATATAGTAGGATATTGGTAGGAAAAAAGACCTTTCAGAGGTAAACTCCTACCATGAATGAAGTATACTAAGCTAATATGTAAGATTGATTTTAACTAAAATAAATGATTTGGTTTCAAGAGAGCATCTCCCTACATATAATATAAAATTTGTATTACCCTTTTTATTATTATAATGTTAAAGGGTAATAATATAAATAACAGTATCACAATTATTACTTATCTCTGTGTCAAGGTTAGTTGAAGTTTTAAAATTACTTTAAAATGTTAACACATATACACCTAGGGATCACAGAAGCTGATTTACCAGTGGAATAAAATATAATGGATATTTAGGAATATTAAGGCATTATTTTTATAATGATATTGATAAAATAAAAGTAATTGCACATATAATAAATTAGTATAAATAACAAGCTAATATTTAACTTTACAAATATAAATATAATACTATTTCAACTATATAAATATAAAATCGATTATTGTAGGTGCTACTTTATGACACGAATAAATATTGTGGGAAAATGATAAAATAAAATGTTTAACTTTTTCATTCCTACATAAAATATAACCTTTGGTTGAATAAAATATAACCTTTGGTTGTATAAAATATAACATATAAATGAACTATATTTTAAATACATCCCTAACTAGTAAATACAGTTCAACATATATTTATTTTATATGGTATAATTAATATTGGTCTATATGTAGATCTTAAAATAACCTATTTTATTTTAAACTAGGGTGTATCATTACAAAAACATAATTACTCTTTAATTAGTGATAGTATATCTTATACATGTTAAGAGTAAGCGTGGATATAGATGAGTTTGTGAAATTAAATGGAATATGTAGTCAAAAACCAGAAACTCGTAGCATTTTTCAATGGCCCCCATTACCTTTATTAATTTTTAAACTTTTTTACGAGAATATTTGAATCTTAAAAGTGCGATACGGCAGAAGAATATAAAATATATATTTTTAATACTTTCTTTCTGATTTTGAGAAGTGGTAAACACATTAGAGGAAACCTAGAAGAAAATTACCCCATCCTTCTATTTTATATCGACGATAGGGTAGATTGTGAAGGGAAGGGATATTATTCCCTCGTTTTAGTCGTGCCACATTTTGACGAGAGCTTGCAGAAGTGTGGAGCTTGTTTACCCACCAAAAGTTGGTAGTTTGCCAGCAGTGTTTGGGGAATGGGGATCGAGGATGAAAAAGGGGGGTCAAAACGAGGGTACGTTCAATCTTCACCCTTGAGGGGTTTGTTGGATGCACTGACAGAGCTGGAAGGGGGTGAGGGTAGGGATATGGATGAAATAAGTATAGTATTGCTAGTTGTAAAAAAAAAAGAGAACGAGCCTGTATGAGGGGTAGAAATGGAAGAGTATCAAATAATATACTGCTGAGCTGTCTCTAGAAGCAACGTCTAAATATAATTTATTGGATAAATAAATTTTCGCTGGAATGTGATCGCATAGCCAACATTTCTGGATATTAACGTCAGTATGATTCCATGAAACAACGGCTGTGGTGAGAATCGATTCCTGAGTTAATGAGAGAGGATTTTACTAAGTTATCCTCTTCACTATCGTAATCAAAAATATAAAAACTATATATGTGTGTGTTATTTTAAGCGCAACGTCTCACTATGCCTTTGGGCTAAATGTATATGTACTAATTACGCTATGGTGTTAGGGATGAGGATGGTGGAATTTATAGGAAGTGTACACGCATTTGCGTATAGAGAGTGGAGATATATTTAGGAATAATCGTAAATCCGACCAGTATGTAAATCTTTATCTTCCTGTTATCGTTATTCCAGTCTCTTGCGAGAGTAACGACATTTGTCATACGGTCACCAAAGCAGCTTTATTTATTTAATTTATTTAGTAGTACTTAGTAGAATATTATTAATTGAAAATATTTATGATTATATAAATTATTTGTCAAATGTTTGGCATCAACTCTATAGCTAATTTGGTCTAACCCGGTTTAAAAATCGTCATCATTTGAAATAATATTTTAGATAATATTAGGCAACTTTTCTACTTTTCTACTTTTACAATAAATTTTAGTTTAATTTCATAGGGATTGTTTGGTAATGTTTATAATAGAATTATTAAAGATAAACTACCCCAAACAGGCACTAAACCACTTTAGCAAAGGCAGTGAAGGGTGATACATTAGAAGTTATAATACTTATTTACATAAAATTAGCCTATATATAATGCTTTATGCAGTTTTGGTTTAGTTTATCATTCTAAAATTATTCTAATACTACTACTTTGTTTCAACTTTTTAGATAGCTATTCCATTTAGAAAAATCACAAAATACATCTGACCTGTACCTAAAAAAGAACCTTTTTTCTAATATCATCTTTTCAGTTAAAGTGGTCTGGTAGATACGAAAAAACACCCTCTGCCAGCTTCATACCATTAAGGATTGAATTTCGATAAATTCCCTAAAAATTTGTCCCGTTACCTAAAGGGACTTTCCTGCCAAGTCTTACCTTTCCAGCTCATTCAGTTCAGAAGATAATAAAACACACCTTCACTGCATTAACCCCCTAAAATTGGAATTTCGAAAAATCAACGAAATCTTCTGGATCGTTTCATAAAAATAACTTCACTGTCAAGGTTCATCCTTTAAGCTCAATCAGTTTGTAGAATATGGAAAAAACAAACCTGCGCTGCTTAACCACTCACCCGTAGGGTAGTTTGTTTTATTAAATCCTAAAAATCTCTGGTCCTTGAAGTAAAAACTTATTCCTCAACAATTTTAATATTTCCAGTTCAAGCGGTTTGGAATATACTGAAAAAACTACCCCGTCCCCGCTTCATAGTCACAGGTTTCAAATTTATTAAATATAGCCAAAACCTCTTGCCCTTTACCAAAAAATGCATTCTTTGCTAGGTTTCATATTTTCAGTTCACGCTGTTTAAAAAATAAGAGAGAATAGCCTTTTCCCCTTTTCGCCCTCTCAGAAATTGGATTTCGTAGTATAAAAAAAGGCATTTGGCCAGCTACCTAAAAAGAGCCTTCCTGCTATTCCATTCACGGTAGGAATTGACTTCTGAAAGGCCTTTTTCCCTACCATAAATCTACTATATAGTAGGATATTGGTAGGAAAAAAAGACCTTTCAGAGAGTAATTCCTACCGTGAATGGAATATAAGCTTTATCTTTCCAGCTCAAGCAGCTAAGAAGATAGGGAAAAACCAGATCTCCTCACTTAACCTCCTTTCGGATTTAATTTCATCCATACCCTTCAACCAATTAAAAAAAAGTTCTCTACCGTTATCTAAAACAACCTCCCTGTCAAGTTACATCATTCAGGTTAAGTGGCATGGAAGCTATGTAAGAACCGAACCCTTTCC
Organism: Timema douglasi; assembly: GCA_901482245.1. Lineage (NCBI taxonomy): Eukaryota > Metazoa > Arthropoda > Insecta > Phasmatodea > Timematidae > Timema > Timema douglasi. Next base: position 21,532 of record CABEEJ010008326.1, read on the forward strand.
GCTTGACTCCTTTATGGGTTGAGTCCCAAAAATATCCTCAAAATCTTCCAGCTCGTTGCCTAAATGGAACTTTTTTTTTTACAAGTTTCATCTTGAAAGTTAAAGTAAAGTAGCCCCATGGTTTCCTTGGTGCTGACTGACAGCTTTGAAAAGTTACCAGACCAAATTATGTATCCCTACGCCGAACCATATGAGCTACAAAAACACGTATTTATCAGCTGTCACTTCTGACAGTCAAAATTTAGGTATATACCTAAATGTTGACTGTCAGACGTCAGCTGACGAGCTGTCAGTCAGCACCAAAGAAGCCACGGGGCTACTGTAGTTTGGAGGACCCGGTAAAACCACCCTCCCTCCACTTTACCTACCTAGGGATTGGATTTCTAAATATCCCAAATAACCTATGGACACGTTAACTAAACAGATTTTCCCTGCCAATATTATTTTTTTCTGCTCAAGCGGTTTGGAACATACATTGTCAAGTTGAATCTTTCCAGTTCGATCATTTATGAAAAAACGGCTATATATTTTAAAATGTTCCAACCAACTTTTCACCCCCATGGAAACTAATTTTCGTGAAAACCCTTCCTTTCGGATACCTAAAAGGAACCTCCATGCTGAGTTTCCAAGATTCCAGTTCAAGGGGTTCGGAAGATACGGTAGTGAGTGAGTCAGGGCTTTCATCTTTATATATTAATAATAAGCTGACATTATTTATTATATGAATAGGTTACTTTATAGGGCAGCATTCAGAAATTTTTACTGAAACATTTTTTTTTTTGCCTTCTTACTATTTGTCTGCGCTATCTGTACGCATACACTAAAGAGCTAGTGATGATAAAGATAGTTTTAGTGGATATTTAAATATATTTTCGTGAGGTAGAGTATGGAGTGATGTAAAAACAATCTGCCAGGCCTCCATCGTGGTTCGGATTCCACGTTAAACTGTAGGTCCTCCATTTCATCTCACTATCACCCTACCATTGCACATTAGCGTAAGTGCGTATAAACCGAACGGGTAGTAGGACGCGGTGCTAATAATAATAATAATAATAATAAACAATCACCTTAGTACAGAATTCTGACAGTTGAACACTGATCTACACACCATTGACAGTCCAAAGGCCATGAGTTCACAGGTTATATCCAAGTTCCCACTACGTTTTGGTGACCCAAAATTGGTTCTGATAAATAAAGAGGAAATATTAATTAAATTAATATACATTTTTAAAAAAGTTCAACCAATAGCCATAAAGTTGTTAATATATTTCTAGAATCATAAATACAAAATGGATATATTAAATATTCTTTTTCTACCCACATTTGATTTGAGATACATAAAATACCTTTTACAATTAAGGTAGCATAGCCTACGTTTTCTAAATCGTGCTCGGGGGGGAGAGAAAAAAGTGCGTCCGAAGGAATAGGAATGGTAGAAGAGTAAAGGAAGATAAACGTTTATTTTTATCCCATGGCCTCCACGGAAAATCGTGAATGTGTGTAATATTTTATTTTTATGGGTTCATTCCAATATCCTTGGAAGTTTATTTATGAGTACATATATGTTCTGGGTAATATTCAAACTGTTCACACGGAACCATAAACTAAAACAACTTTTATAAAACCATGGAGATAAGAAAGTAAACATGTTTCATGCAATAAAATGTTTGCAGGAAACCAAAATTTGTCCTTCTATCTAACTGTACATAAACTTAATTGATAAAAAATTCTAATTGTGTCTAAAATATGTTGCTATTAACTAAATATTCATCTAAAATATGTTTTATAAAGTTATTACTCATAACATTTTATAGTGATGTTTAATAAGACTGTAAACCAACATTGATATAATCATTTCACGAATATTGAATAAAAAGTTATATTTTATAAATAATAATATGAAGTGCATACTAATTATATTACAATTATCATCTAAATCGATGACTTAATAAATATGATTATTATTATTTTCAATTATGTTTGAACCCGAATAGTTGGATTGCTTGCTCAGGTTTAATATTAATGGAGTTTTTGGAGATCGAGTTAAGGAGATAAATATTGAGGATGTGTTTTCCTATTTGGATTACCACGCTTCCTTCACGCAAATATTGATATCTATTTTATCCTGAATTCTATCTTCATCTATATTTATATACATTTTATAAATATGGATCCACCGAAAAGATAAAAAGAAACAGTGGAAAAAAAATAGCAATGATTGAAAAGTTGTTTATATTACATGTATGCTATTAAGGAAGTATACAAAATCAATATTTTTCTGATACACTAATTTATTATTTTAAGGCTTAGTAATTATAATTTCTCAACTAACTATGAAAGGCTAACAGGAATAAGTAATAAAAAGTTTCAACCACCAAAACTTACCGCATAATCTCACAATCGCAAATTAACACACGAACATTTTCATGAAACAAAATCTTGACCAACGTGTCTCCCTAACGAATGCACCTAAGTCACGCTATAAGTCAATGCATTAAAACAATTTGACGTCATGGCATTTCCGTTTGTAAGAGTATTGCATTTAAATATCTCTATTTCTTCTTTATACCATAGGCCGTAAATCAAAGTGGTCAACTTCCTGTTACAAAGTGAGGAAGTTGAATTTTTGAAAAGTATAATAAGAGCGTAGTGCAACATTCTCACTTATTACTTGGATTGGAACGAAAATAAAACTATAAGTTAATTAATTTTTATAAGGAATAATCCTTACTTTCTTACTTATTTGCTTTCTCAATATTATTAGGGACTCTAAAGGTTAATTACCACACATGTAAATGTATGCTGTCCATCTATATCTTGATCTAGTCTTAACCATTCCAACTCATTTCACCTCATCTCTTTCAGGTCAATTCTAATGCTATCCTCGTATCTGCATTTATATCTTTCCAAAGATCTCTTCTGATTTGTTTTGTTAATCAATATCCTGAACACAGTTCTAGGTTTTTCCATTTGTACTGCATTTCCTGCCCACCTTAATATGCGAGATTTGATTACCTTAACGGGTGACCTGGTGGTCTAGGGGTAAGGTGTCACACTTCTATGCTGGCGGCCGGGGTTCAATCCTCGGTC
>CABEEJ010008327.1:0-13279 GCA_901482245.1 Timema douglasi
CCATCAGCCCCCTCCCCCTATGAATACACCCCTGTATCAAAGTGATGGTAGTTTTGTTCGCGTCTACGTTTGGGAACAGTACAGCCACGCGTAAGTTAGGAGCAGATGGAACGAGCGAGCTGTTTACTCTGTGGCGATGCAAACAACTTTTTAATCCTTTCAGTTCTCTTTATAAAGATGGCGGAAGCAAACTTTGTTTCTGATCATTTCATGCCGTCACCGGTAATCCAGTAGGACGCGAAAGTATCGAGCTAGACCCCGTATCAGTTATTTGTAATTAACACATACTACATGAAATTGCTTGTTTTTTTTTATAATGATGCTTCTTTTAATTATTAAACTGAACTGAAGTTTAAAATTTGCTTTAGGTCCCCTAAATGATTACTTTTAACTTTCAATATACACTCCTTTTTGTGATCACAAATATACTGTCTGGAGGAAAAAAAGTTGCAAGTCTTTAGGTTAAACCTAATTAAAAAATGGCGCACATTTCTTCTACTTCAGTTCAAAACCTGGCATGCTCACTCCCACTCAAGATGTGGGACATAAAAAGCAGTTATTTCCTACCAGCAACGCAAACGCAAAAAAGTAAGAAAGTACAGAAAGAACTAGTTGTAACAGGCGACCCGAACCCCGGCTTCCAGCCACCAAGGAGAGAAGAGGATCTAGAGGACCAAACCTCCTTTTATACGTGCGTCACTTGCCGTGCCAAACAGAGGTCGGGGTTATCAGTATCTTCTGGCACTCTTGTAACTTTCCTCTGAGTGAAAGAAATTCGTAAAATACGGCGAAGCATGTCTGTACATAAAATACACATTGTGTTATTGCATCTAGGAGGAACTCAGGAATGAGAAAAAGTTCTTCAATAACTTTAGGATGTCAATTATATAAAGTTTTAATAATAAAAGAGCAAACATGACTCGATGTATGGATGTTGTTGAAGCGAAGGGAGGATACAAAGATAAGGAAGTTTGATAAAGTACGGAGTTATATTCCCAGTTTCTTGGGGTACAGCGTGATAAGAACCGTATTTACAACGACACCGTACTCGGACAGTCTTCACGTCAGTACTATTATCAGTCTCAGCTGCTGCATGCACCGCGCAACAACATGGATGACAGGGAAAAGGCGTGATCATATTAGCATTGGTTGCTTTCTTCAGCTCTACGGTAGTTTAATCGCAACACATTGATTGTCTTTCTTACATCCTCCCGTTTTGCGTCTGGTTTTAAATAAGTTTATCCATGGCAAAATTATTTTTGTTCTTATTCATAAACATTGCGTTCGAGGTGTCTCACAATTCTGACACGGTTTCATAGAATTCTATTAAATCTAACCTTCACATACATCTGCTGGTGGTGCTACCGAGACTGAAGGAAATAGTGACGAGCGCGGGTACACGGTCAGTACTATTGTCAGTACTACCACCACCTGCAATACTGATGGACTGATATTGATGTGAACAGAAAATTCGGATTACATCAATATTTTTACCCTCCAACCTGTTGTACTCTATCTCCCGCGCACATGGACATGAGCTCCTCTCTCAAACACACTACTTCACAGACTGAACGGAGGTGTGATTCGACTCTCTGTACAAGAGGATCGGCGCGCCTAGTTATTATCTCCTCCGCCTGGACTGTTCTAGCACCTTCTACTAGTTCCTAGGATGCCCGAGAGCTTTCCATGCGCTGTTCGATCTAATCCCTTCCACTCCCCTTTCTTTCCCCTACTCTATGTGGGCATACTGTTTGTGTGCACGCTATATATCGCCATGCTTTGTTGGTATTATTATTATTATTATTATTACCGCGTCTTACTACCCGTTCGGGTTGTACGCACTTACGCTAATGTGTAATGGTAGGGTGATTGTGAGATGAAATGGAGGACCTACAGTTTAACGTGGAATCCGAACCACGGTGGAGGCCTGGCGTTCCCCACATTCACAAGATGTCTTGTCAGAGGTGAAGGAAGGGTTTGGTAATCAGATAAATCTGTGCCGGGACCGAGGATTAAACCCCGGCCGCCAGCATAGAAGTTTGACACCTTACCCCTAGACCGCCAGGTCACCCTTTGTTGGTATCGATATTATTATTATTATTTAGCACCGCGTCTTACTACCCGTTCGGGTTATACGCTTTAAGTACTAATTACGCTAATGGAATAGGAATTGGGAAGGTTGAATTATAGGAAGTTAACCCGCATTTGCGTGGAGAAAGAGTGGAAAACCATTTAGGAAAAACCACCCCCAGTTCACCCGACCGAGATTCGAACCTCGATCTCCCCGTCCTCAGCAGTCGAGCTCAACACGACTAGCGCGCTAGCCAACTACGCCACCGAGGCGGATGATCGATACTTATTGTATCACCGGCTTAGCACGAGGTGAGAGCTTAAATTTAAGTTAAGACTTAACTTCAACTATTCAAAATTCCCTCTCGGCTAAATCATGGGATCCTTTCTAAATTATTTATTTGGGTTTACAATTTAAATCTGTATTATGTGACCAGAATTTACATTTGGTATTAGCATGGCTAATAGGCAGCGATGTTTCATTTAGAACTTTGTCTCTGGGAGATTCTAAGTTTATCTTCGATGTTAACATAACTTCTGTATCGCCGTTTGGCGGCTAGCGTTAGATTGGACTCTCACCTAAGGTTATGGCCATCTTTCTGGTAAATAGTTTACGTCTTCCGCCAAGTAATAATTATCTGGGCAGTATTTAGTTTTTATAAGTTAATACTAACAATTTTTTGTAATCGGAGAGCAGAGCGCTTACATTATTAAGATGGTGCGTTATAGCTTTACAACTCAAAGATTTACATGTTGTTGTAATGAGAAAGCAGGGTGCTTCAACTATTAGTTTGGTGCGTTTGAGCTTGATAACTCTAAGGTTTATTTGTTATTGTAATGAAGAGGAGAGCGTTTAAATTATTAGTATACCACTTAATAACTTTTGTTACTTGAAATTTAACTTTGTTGTTTTAAAGGGGACCAGCCTTACGTGATTAGCATCGTACTTAATAATTTAGATTACTTCAGTGTAGCATTTTGTTTTCATGCGAAAGCTGGGCATTTACATATTCACTGTTGTATTCTCTAACTTTAATGCTTTCCAGTATAATTTGTTGTCGTGAGGCATGTTCTAAATCTTGTCATGATGTCTCCTGCCTACTATGTGTCATTGTGCGTATTATTGCTACTAAATGGCAGAGCTCTTATTAATATATTATGCCTAGTTTTTGTATAATACTTATATTGTTGTCACAAGATGACACAGTCGTTAAAGTTTAATAGTTTATGACGTTATCTTTGGAACATTTGATTGTTCAGATGAGAGGACAGTTTAGGCTCAGGTTACTCGCAAGAAGTTCATTGTTGACGAGGTGACGGATTGCTAGTCACTATATACTAATATGTTTAGTTGATTGTTCTTCAATAAAACTAATTTCTCTGAAAAGGTGGTCCCAGTTTTAACAAAGCCACAAATCTTCATATATGTCGAATACGCTGATACAGTGTTTATGAACGGTTCTTGCGATAAAAGTGCCATTGCAGAATTTCACCGCAGATTTCCTAACCGAATAACTTCCAATCAAAAAGTGTTCACCAGATTTATCAACAATTTGCGTACTACCGGTGCACTTCCCAGTGCTCATATCTCATCGGATTGTGCAGGTCAAGAACATACGAACGAGAGAAAAACCTTCTACGGATTGTAGATCGCAGCCCCATTACAAGTACACAACGAATTAGTAGGCGTATGGCTGTTCACCAGACGAAAGTTAATCGAACATTATAGAGCTTTGGCTTCCACCCCTATCATTTTCAGGGTGTTAAAATCCTGTATCCGCGAGATGCTGCTATGTGACTCGAATTTTGTCAGTGGATACAAGGTCATCGCCGATTAATACCAAATATACGGTGTTCACCGATGAGGAAACCTTGCAGTAATGTGTGGTGCTATGTTATCGACAGTAGCTTAAATTGGTCCTGTCATCAAAATATAGTCACAATTACTGAAACATGAATTGCCAGGACTTGTGAAGGATATTCCATTGGAGACAGAGCAAAGAATGTACTAACAGTATGACGGAGCTCCACCCCCTCATGCTCGTGCAGTGCCCAAACTTTCCCGCCAAGCTCTCTGGATGTCAGTGTTTATGGGGATGGTCGAACCAAACACGACAGGAATTGATTGCTCTGATGGATGGAACTATATCGTAAAACACAAGATAGTGGCGAAACAATGTTATAACATTATTCTCACACCAAAGTGTGATAATCTCCTATTTAAATGATGTGGCAACACCAGTCAACTTTTTTTTTTAGAATCAATATTTGTTTGTCTTTATTATTGTTGCTAGTACATAAGTTTGAACATATAAAATGTCGTGAATTAGTAGGGGCGCAGCCAGGGCCGAGGAGAGGATTCAGGAGGCTGGGGAATCTACACTACTTACCCATGGATTGCGCCATTATTGGATAAGGAGCACTACCAGCCTGATTTGACTTTAAGAATACACCCCCCACAAGGTTTAATGGCATGGCGGTGCCAGCTTGGCGGAGAGTTTTCGGCGTTATGAAACACGTCGGGTCCTTTCACCCTTGTGTTGTAGAGTGTGCGGGGTTTTACCCGTGATATTTTACCATTCAATTCACCACAAATTTCGATACAATCATCTTGGTTGAAAATCATTAGAGGATGTATGACTAAGCCAAACATATCGCTAAGCCCGATGTACATAATACAAAGTCCTTGTGTGTAAAAATGTTGTCCAAAGGTAAGCGTAGGATTTATTGAATTTTTGGCCAAAATTTAAAGATATTGCTTCAGTAGAAACATTTTGTTTAGTGTTCTATACAAAGGTATATCGAAAATAATTGAAGATATGTCATGGGCATCGTGGAATTTGCACATGATCCTTTTAAAAGATGATAACAAACGGGTCCTGGTCAAATTACACGAGTTCCATGACAAGTATTCAAGAACTGTTGATAATGCTTTGTGTATAACATTAAACCAAATATATCTACTAAGACAATGTTTTAGACATTTTGGTCAAATAAAAGTCACCTTATAAAAATTGAAAACAATAACCAGGGAATTTACATCACGTAGACTTCCTGATGCCTTAACGCCCTAAGCCTTTGATTAATGTTATTCATAATAATAGTTTTCCCATTTTCCCATGGCACAATGTGTATAAAGACTCCGCCAGTGTTGTGAGCGCGTTTCAAAGCAAATCAAACGTTTCTACATTCATGAGCAAGTAATTATTGTAGTTGATATAAATTATATTAACAAGTTTCTTTCTGTTGGTTACCATATTAAGAGGGTAGTTCTAATTTTAATCAATAATTACTAAGCGACTAAACTACCGCTTTCAGGCTTCAATGTATGATCAGTGGAACTAAAGAGTATACATACGCATATATCTTAGACCTTGGTCTACAAATAGCCCAGATACATTCATCATTACTAATTCCAAATCAACCACTATTTCAACATCTTCATTACAAGGAAGAAGAATAATTAGCTTTAACTATGTTGTTGAACAAATAATATAAATGGATGACCATCTTCCTTTCCACTGCTCTTTCAAAGACATGGGTCCAAAACGTGAAATAATAAGAGGACTGAATTCTGGATTCATGTTCAAATGTAGACTCTGTGGATTGGAAAGTATGTTGTGGACAGGTATTCCTGATAATTCTGTAGAAACTCTTTTCATGGACGTTAACGGTGCTGCCGTGTCAGTAACAATGAGTACTGGTGGAGGGCATGCACAGCTCGATGAACTGATGTCAACAATGAATATTCCATGGATGAGTAGCATCACCTTCAACAAATATCATGATCGCCCAGGAGATGAGTGGGAAAAGGCAGCTCAGTGTGAAATAGAAGACGCAGTCAAGCTAGAGATAGAAGAATCAAAGAAACGAGGGAGCATAGCAGCCGACGGGACTCCTCTATTAAATGTGGCAGCTGATGGCAGCTGGGGAAAGAGATCTTACAGAAACAACTACAATTCACTGTTGGGTGTGGTAAGTAAAGCTTTTCTTCGTATTCGAATGCTTATTTTTAAATCTTATGGAAGTATATCCCACAAATTTCCACACAGTTAAATAAGAATGTAATTCACTTTTGGGCATTTTTATTATATGACGAATTTAATTTTCGTACCATACTAACCGAGATATAAGGCTGCCCAAAAGTGAAAAAAAAACTTTTTTTAAATTTAAATGGCTTAAAACAAATTAAAACTCAAAGAGCTTAATTACTTTATGATAATTTAACTCATTCAATCATTTTCATCCAGCCGAGTGTCAGAAAATAACAATGAATTTGTAAAAAATCAAGTATATACAGATTAATTATTACTAAACAATATATATATATATATATATATATGATGTTTTCCCATAAACCAATTGTAACAAATTAATGTATTTAGATAACATAATTACTCGGTTTAACTCGATTTTAACCAACGTTTGTAATTAAATTTACCTCTGAAAAAAAAAGTATTACTGAACACGTGAATTTAATCCGGGACAATATACTATGCATGTTTTGCTATCCAGGAACCATCCCATTCTCAGAACTATTTCTTCAAGTTTATTCAGTTCGCTATTTATAAGTGTCGCCCTTATTATTGTAAAATACTATTGCTAAGTGATACATTTGTGCTTTACAGGCTGCGATCATTGGTTACTACACAAGAAAGTTTTATACATTGGCGTAAAGAACAAATTCTGCACAATTTACGCACTCGCTAAGAATAAAGGTGTAGGTCCACATCAACACGTGTGCAGTAAGAACTGAGGTCTTAGTTCAACCAGCATGGAAGCTGCAGTTATTGTAGAAGGATTTCTTGTTAGTGAGGCTATCTATGGAGTGAGATATGCAAAGTTAGTTGTTGACGGTGATAGCAGCGTGCGTAAGAAAATACTTGACGCCAGGCCATATAAAACAATGACTGTAGAAATAGTGGAATGCCGTAACCATTTACTCAGGAATGATTGTAATAAAATTAAGACACATAATTACAACAAGTGATGCGAGGACGGCTCCCAATTATGTTGCGTAAGAAAATATGAACTAATACACTCAGATTTAGAACAGCTGTCAGTAAAGCTATACAATAGAGGAAAAACCTAGATGCACCCCTAGAAAAGAGAATTTATGAAATAAGAAAATATATTTTGAATGGACTTAGCCATGCTTTTTTTTTCATATTTTTTCCAGGGAGAAAATAAGCCAAATGAAATGAACCTATTTCTTGATTTAATTAAAGTTGGTCTCTTTGAAAAAGTTTTGGCCCCATCTAAATATCTTGCCCAGAACAGTCACAGCCTTATACTAGATGTAGACAGCAACGCTTCGAATATAAAGGTGTCATTGCAACATTCTTCGGAGGGAAAAGAATAAATGTTTCCCTGGCAGTTATAAAGTAAGATGTGCGGCTGCAGTGGTCCAACACAGCACGGGACAGGCCCATTACGTACTCCTCAAATCTATCTACGGTAGAAGCCGCGGGAGATTTTGTTGAGAAAGTTGAAGGGAGACTCTGAGAAAGAACGTCGTAGAAAGAAGCCAAAAGTTGCAAGATCCCTTTTTTGCGAAAAGGTATCCAAGACCAAGACTATGGTGCAAATGTACAGCAACCAGACATGAGTGTAGATGAAGTTCAAAGAGACAAAGACCAGTCCTTAATTTCTCAAAAGAAGAACCAAACAAGAAAGAGAAGCTTTAGAACGTCTTATAGAGAGAAAGTGGCGAATGGCTTGAGCAAAGAAGAAATTTATTGACGGCTTCGAACTTTGGTACAGTATGCAAACGTAGAGCAGATACTGGTTGCAAATGCTCCAAAGCTCTGAACTACTATCTAAATAAATTATGTATGGCCATATAAAGGAAGGAGATGCGAATAATGACCTTGGAAAAAAAAAAGAGTAAGCGTTAAAGTAGTACCCTGTGGCCTTTTTTTAAACTGAGATATACCATACTTAGGAGCTTTACCAGTTGGTCTTATCAACGAGGATGGGATAGTGGAGGTAAAATGCTATTCTCTGTAGCTGAGATGACTCCTGCAGAAGCTGTTTTAGCAGAGAAAATATAAGTTTTTAAAGAAAATAAAGGGGAGCTTTTTCTTAACAAGCGCCATTATTACTTCTATCAAATTCAAGGCCAGCTTCAAATAACCCAACGAAAATGTTTGACGTGGAATTCGAACCACAGTGGAAGCCTGGCATTCCACACATTCACAAGTTGTGATTAGTACACGTCTTGTCAGAGAAGAAGGAAGGGTTTGGTAATCAGATATATCTGTGCCGGGACCGAGGATTGAACCCTGGCCGCCAGCATAGAAGTCTAACACCTTACCCCTAGATCATCAGGTCAACTTGTCACTGAGATACTATGATTAATTAAAAATTTTATATTGTAATACATTGTAAACATTTGTTTTATTGTAATGGCTACTAAATATTCTATATAACTGTGCTATGTTACTATGATCGAGTGCAATGAGACAAAAACGCGTTAGTAACCTGGGCAACTGGTGCGGGTTCCTCCAAAATGTGTTCAATAGTAACGCTGGTAAAATATGTATTTTTTTACACAATGGAGGAAGACTTATACACAAGTCCAAATATACCATAAAAAACTCTATTTAAAAAGTGTTGACGAAATTCCAGGACACCCTTGACAGTTATTCAAGATCTGTTGATACTAGCACGTGCAGAAAACTAAACCATATGTTTCTACTGGAGAAATATTTGATTTATTTTGGCCAACAAATTTCAATTCTATAAAAACTGTAAAATTACTCGCGCTCCCTTCTGCCGCACCTTAATCAATCCCAGAAGTGTATAATGTAAAACAATCCATTGGTGGTGAGCGGGTGGAAGGCAGCTATCCCCGTAAAAAAAATTATCTAGTGCCCTTCTACAGTAAAAATATTAAATCCTGCATATGTGGTTGGCTCTCACCATTTTGAGAGTAGCTCCTAAATATCCCATATAGTGTTATCAAATGAGGAATATATGAATAGAGTCAACAACCTTTTTTTATACATTCATCTACACTCTGGATTTGCCAAGGACGTGGAGATCGAGATTTGAATCTCGGTTGGATTAACTAGAGGGGGTTTTCCACTCTCCCTCCACGCAAATATGGGTTCCCTTCCTCTAAATTCAACCTCCCCAATTCCTAACCCATTAGCGTAATTAGTATTTAAGCGTATAGCCCGAACGGGTAGTAAGACACGGTGCTAAAAATAAAATAAAGATACCCTCTATATCAGCGGTTCCTAACCTTGTATCGCTCGCGTACCATGAATTGTGTCCTTAGTTATAGGGGTTTAAATTAAAACCATGTTCTCAAGGTCAAAAGTATTGAAAAAGCACCGCCATATCGTTGAGTTAATTTCATAACTTTTGTCTTACACTGCTGGAAATGTTTCCACGTACCCCACGTTGGGAACCGCTGCTCTAGATAATTGGGCCGAATATGTATCGCGTCCTCTTACTAAGCTAATTGTTAGATTCCCGCTGGGGCGTAGTATTGATCATATTTTGATAAATTTACGGTCTCGAGCTCTGTCTTAGGTTTATGCTAGTTTGTAAATCGTGTGCCTATATAGCCACATTTCAGTGAAGGTATTCAGAAAGTGCACGTTATACCTTCAATCATACTTTAAAAAAAGTTTGTAGGTCATGTGCTAATATAACCAATTTTTAAGATGTTTAAGAAACCACCTAGCAATAATCAATAGGCATATGCTAATTATATTTTATTCAAACGCAGATTTAAAACTATTTCATTTTTACTATAAAAATAAAGCAGTTTTCTAAGTATTGTGTATTAGAAATAGGAACAAAGCTTATTGAATGTAGCCCGTTTATTCAAACACTTCGTGAACCCAGAACTTGAGGTAGAGGCGGCGGCCGGTCTCTGCTTTACTAGCGGGAAAAGCAATAGTGGTCTCTTCCAGCAGGTACTCGGTTCGAGAAGGAAGAGAAGACTCAAGATGGAATGTGGTCTTCTATTTCGCCACAACATTGCCTCATACGTAATCGAATAGTGAATATGGCGATATGGTATTTGTACTTGTCGTGAAAACGCCACACAATTTCCGTACAAGTCGGTATTCACCTCAACATTTCAACGACTGAGGGAGGGAGACTCAAGTTGCAGAATGAACCATATTGAACCCATTTGACCCCAAGATCTCGCGCCGAGTTCAGTGAACCAAGGTTTGGAAGACACTCTTGGCCAATGAATGTCATTCTTACCACCTTAAACGTAATGATCATGTTTGGTCGTATGAGAATCCTCGAGCGATTAGTAAACAACATCTTGTGCCTCACTGTATCTTTCCTCCGTACTTGCGCCACACCCTCTCTACTGCCTGGTCCAAGCCGTCCGTGAAGAGTTCCCCACTGTACTCAGCGCCCACGAGAACTCCTCTTTCTATTGACTCGCTTGGCGGCCACTGTCGTTTACGTTTTCCCGCGCCAATGGGAAGCTCCCCTTTATCCAAATGGACAAGGTCAGGCAGCAGTGGAGAGTATTTAACACGGTGGGTGGTTCCTCGGTCATGGGGCAACCGCCAGACTCCACAGGGATAACCGACTAGGTTCTTTACGAGCCAAAGGATAATCCTGGCGCTGCTGTCGGCCCCTGATGGGGAATGGAAATGTAACCATCCGCGTCAAACCTAATCCCTACAGTCTAGTCAAACCTTTCGATCCTCTTCCCGGAAATTGACTCATGGAACATCACCATCTCATCATCATACCTTATACACACCTTCCCCCATGCCAGTCAAGAAAATCCTCCCAAAATACCCGAGAACCAGCGCATTCATTCATTATCACCAATTTCACCTCACAATGTTAGTTAATTATACAAATGTTTTGTACATGGTATTAAATTTCAATCACGAGGTCAGGAGTCACGACAGTGACTCTATACTCAAACATAAGATCATCCCTTTCACAGGTGACCTAGCTTGGCGTTTCTGTCTTGCGTCGAGCAACACAATCAACCACCTGTAGTATTCTGCAGGTTCATTTCATCGGTTTCATTTCATCAGGTAAATAAGTTCATTCGCGAGGTTAAGAGTCATGACAATGACTCGGTACTCAAACATAAGATCAGCCCTTTCGCAGATGACCTAGCTTGGCGTAAATGTCAGGGTAGATATTCTGAGTCGGGCAACAGCCGAACGGTCATGGGGCAGTAGGAGATTGGCTACCCAACTTGAGTGCGCCACCTGTTTGAAAGAGCTATTAAATTGTATTTTATGTTCCGTAAGAGTAATATTGTTTTAACCCTCTCTCTTCCCACCATCACTCTTTCTCCCACCGCGACTAACGTTGCCGGGTCATCCTTCTGTTCCATCGCGACTACAGTAGCCCCGTGCCTTTTTTGATGATGACTGACAGCTTGGTCTGGTAACTTTTCAAAGCCGTCAGCTGTTAGTGAGAACAAAAGAAGCCATGGGGCTACTCTAACGTTGCCGGAACACACTCGTCGACGCCGCCGTGACACCTACCAGTCGCCTCCGAAGCCGCAGCGAGGGATAACAGTTCTTAGCACTTTGTTCAGTGTAATGCGTGGTTAGGAATAGCGCAAGTGTGAAGACACGACGGACGCGCAACGTCAGTCAGCCACTCGTTTTGTCATTGACAGGTGCAACGTCAGTCAGTCACTCATTCTATCATTGATAGGTGCAACGTCGATCAGTCACTCGTTCTGTCATTGATAGGTGCAACGCCAGTCAGTCACTCGTTCTGTCATTGATAGGTGCAACGTCGGTCAGTCACTCGTTGTCATTGATAGGTGCAACGTCAGTCAGTCACTCATTCTGTCATTGATAGGTGCAACGTCAGTCAGTCACTCATTCTGTCATTGATAGGTGCAACGCCAGTCAGTCACTCGTTCTGTCATTGATAGGTGCAACGTCAGTCAGTCACTCGTTCTGTCATTGATAGTTGCAAAGTCAGTCAGTTACTCGTTCTGTCATTGATAGTTGCAACGTCAATCAGTCACTCGTTCTGTCATTGATAGGTGCAACGTCAGTCAGTCATTCGTTCTGTCATTGATAGGTTCAACGTCAGTCAGTCATTCGTTCTGTCATTGATAGGTGCAACGTCGGTCAGTCACTCGTTCTGTCATTTATAGTAGCAACGTCAGTCAGTCACTCAGTCAGTCATTGATAGGTGCAACGTCGGTCAGTAACTCGTTCTGTCATTAGGGCACCCTACACGATCAGTAATACTGTCAGTATTAAGAAATAGTGACAGTATTACTGACCATGTAGGGTGAATACTGATGGAATGATGAGAATTACTCATGAATATCTAGATTTCTTGAATTAAAACCATCAGTATCGCTGAGTGGTGGGGGATATTGACAGTAATACCACGCGCGAGAGCTTGCGTCAGTATTACTATCAGTTTTTCCATCAGTATTAGTAAAAGCACGAACGATGGAGGAGGTTTCTGAAGGCGTTACTCTCTGCAATGATGAAGATGGCATTGCAGTTGAATAAACAATGTTATTAGGTGTTAAATGTGCCAAAGACCATGACCGTGAGTTATTACAAAACTTTATAGAATTTTATGAAACACTCCCGGAACTGTGGGACACTCGTCGTCCTGATTATATGAATAAACACAAGGGCAATTCGGCACTGAAATTTTAGAGTGCTATCAGAAAATTAAGCCAGACGCTACCAAGGAAGATGTTAGGAAAAAGATAAATACTTTGAGATCCAACTACCGCAAAGAGATAAAAAAAATTATAGCGTCAAAACGCTCTGGAGCTGGAACCAAGGAGATTTACCAACCGAAATCTTGGGTATTCAACGCCCTACAATTTCTTGGCTCGTGTGAACTTCCAGCTAATGTAACCATGCAAGTGGTTGCCATAAAGGAGGTAAGTTAGTTTTATAAATGTGTACCTGAGTTTGTTGGTTTTGCCAAGTTCCAAAATTATTGGTGTTTCGATCCAAAATCATTTGTGATTTGAATCCACTCATGACTTCTTGTTCGAAACAGAATAATAAGATAGTATGGATAATTTACGAATATGGTAATACATTATGCGTGCGTATTAATGCCTAATTTTTTAATTTGATTGAATCCTTCATTTTCAGGCACCACAAGCTGAATGCACGGACGCTAACCAGGTAGAACAGCATTCTGAGGACCACTGTGGGTCACCATTACCACAAACACCAACAGTGGTCACCACCCCAAGACCAAT
>CABEEJ010008327.1:13463-24618 GCA_901482245.1 Timema douglasi
TTCTGTCATTGATAGGTGCAACGTCAGTCAGTCACTCATTCTGTCATTGATAGGTGCAACGTCAGTCAGTCACTCATTCTGTCATTGATAGGTGCATCGTCAGTCAGTCACTCGTCCTGTCATTGATAGTTGCAACGTCAGTCAGCCACTCGTTCTGTCATTGATAAGTGCAATGCTTGTCCCTACGCTGTAGGCCATCATTTTGAACAAAATAAATGCATTACATATTTTATATAATACCTCTATTTTGTTTGGTTATTTGCTCTTTGCTTGAAATGGAAGCGAAAACAATCTTATCTCTAAAGAACATTTTAAGTTAGTTTTCCAAATGACTACCACTTCCCAAAGTTTGACGGTCTAATCCGGGAACACTCTGTATAGTATTTATTTAAATATGCCACACATCATCCAATAGCGTCAAAACAAATCTTAACGAATGTTTCCGGAGAAAACATTATCATTCTATCATACTTTAGTTAAAGGGCCTAAGGTTTCATTTAATGAAAAGTCAGTTGGGCTAAAAGTAATTTGGCCCTAACATTAATTTCTACATGCCATTTGGTCTCAAATGAATTTAGAACAAAAACAAAATTGAGGTTTTTTAGTTCGCCAAAAGTAATTCTGCCCTAAAGTCCTTTAGACTAAAAAGGTATCTTGAAAGAAAGTAATTTGGCCGACACTTTAGGCAAAATGACGTGTATCCGTCAGTTGCAAGAGTAGACTGAAGAAATTTAATAAAAATGTTCAGAGAGGGGACGAGAGAAAGTTCTAGCACTTCAAGCGCAGTGACTCTTCTTCTATTGTTGTTTATGTATTGTTGGAGGAAAACAAGTGGCTTTGTTTGATCCTAACATATATTCTTTCCTGTATCCAAGCCACTACATCAATCCCGCTGATATATCTCAGATATCTACTGGCAAGAATGAGACGGACAAATTACGGAAGATGCAGTATATTATCTTTTTAGAACCGCAACTTACTATCTGTGCGGGTTGTATGCCTTTTTACTAAGCACGCTAGTGTGTTGGGGATGAAGGATAAATTTAGAGTAATTGTACCCACATTTCCGTGGAGGGAGAGTGGAAAACACCTAGGAAAAAACATCCTTAGTATACCAAACCGGGATTAGAGGCCCCATTTCCCCGTCATCAGCAGTCCAAAATACTGCCAGAGTGACGCCTTAGACCATGCATCCACAGAAGATGGAAGCAAAACAATTATTTTATTTATAATGACCTTTTTACAAATACTGTCAACATTTTCAACAAAAAATTACAAAAATAAGTGTGTGAACTATTAAGGCACAGAAATTCATAAACAACAGAAACGAAGTAGGTTTATAACGTTACTGGGTTGAGCCGACTGGAATTAGGAGAACAAACATGCGAGGAGGAAAGTACAAACGTCTATACAATGTGCTGTGACCAAACTATTAAATTAAATCATTCATTCCGCAAAGATCTATTCTACACTACTAAACAGGTTACCTTTCGTTTCCCTCGCATTTAGGTATTTCTGATCAAACATAATTATGTGGGTGGATTTTTGGACTTTTCAGGGCGGAAAATTTTGAACTACGTTCACAAGGACATCCTACACCTATATATATATATATATATATATATATATATATATATATAGAGAGAGAGAGAGAGAGAGAGAGAGAGAGAGAGATGGCGATTAAAGATATGTTTGTTTCTATTCATTCCAGTCTGCACCAGACTCGTGTGGTCCTATATTGATTGGCAATAGCTCAGCTAAATACTAAATATGTCATTTCAAAGAAGAAAATACTAAATTAAATTAGACCCTCGGTGGATCACCAAATAGCGAGGCCTAAGTGAATTTAAGTGGGTCGTAAGCCTCGTAAGTTTGGGGGTCATTGTTGAGTCAAATGTATTTTCAAATCCCCCTCCACCGGATAGAGAAGTTACCACCGAGCTGTAGTAGTGGTAGTACACCTGGCTACGAACCTACGGGTCCCTGGTTCGATTCCGGGTTGGTAACTTGGGTAATTTTCTCGAAAGGGGATCACCGCAACAACCACCAGGATCCGGTTAGTTAGGCTCAAGAGTTTCCACTGGTTCCACACCCTCGTACTCACCCCCCCCTCATACTATCACCATCTCCTCGGGTCACGGAAAGGATGTACTATCAGAACATTCGGGGTCCCCTGGACTGGTTGATATATACACTACTGAGCTACGAGGGACGTAACCCACACGCGCAATATTATTATCATTATTATCTATGAGCTTATTTAAACTTTTATTTACGTATGCCATCAAATGTATAAACTTTTTATTCCCATTGCAATGTGAAAAAGATTCTAATATTAATACATTCAACAAGAATACAAGGGTTATTAGATTTAAAATAATGTTAATAATGGTTGTGAATTTTCGATAAAAAGAAAAAAGTAAGAAATGTACGCACTTAAGTCACGTGATAGCGTTCATCTTCTAACGAAATAGACCGTCACACATCTCGCTAACCACAACGGGGAACGCCACAAAGTAACGGAATCAAATGAAGTCATATAAAAAGTAATTAAAAAACAAATGTATGTGAAAGCAATTTTCCAATTATATCAACCCAAAAATAATATTTAAAAAATTCAAAAACCCACCTTAATCACCGAAGAACATTAATATTTAAAATAATGTCATAACAAGGCACTTAGTAGTTTAATTCACTAATTAGTTAAGTTTTTTTTTACTATTATACACTTTCCAAATTGAACAAAATATAATCTTCCACGAGTCCACAACGTATTTTTCATGAAATTCCGGGATCCTGAAATATCTTTCCAAAATACAGTTTTTTAATTTTTTTATACTATCTACAATTGAACTGCTTACATCGTGTCTATTATATATTTCAATACATAGAAAAACAAATAAATATTTCTACTATCTTTACATAAAAAAATACGATCAAGTTTTGTATTTACGTTAGATTCAGGAATGTGAACGTTGTTATAACTTATCGTTTGATGCCAGGATAATCTCATTGGAGGGGGCGGGGCATGTTGAAGTCATGGATTCCAGCATCAATATGTCCAATAGTCGAGATAATTGAGAGTGAAGAGATGAGGCTTACTTACAGTGTGCAGCACGCCCATGGATCACACCACATCACACCACATCACAACACATCACATCACATCACATCACATCACTAGAGTATGAACAGTAGAGTATGACTGCAACCGCAGGAAACTAGGGTTAAACAGTCCCGCTGACCTCGGCAGATAAAGCACCAGGCGACAACAGTGGCTGAATCACGCACTAATGGTAGTGACGTCACCAGGAACATGTACGTGACGTATCCATTCTCAAGAGAAACGTGGGGCTGTCGTCATTTGGCCTCAAAATTAACTTCGAGGAAAGTCATTTGAAAAAAAAGTAATTGGGTAGAGAACGTTTACACTATATTTTGAGAAAATAAATATTTACAAAAAAACTTAGTCCTGCGGCATTATTAATTACTTAGGATACACACAAAAAAAAGCCAGTCATTAAAATATTTTGATTGGTTGATTAAATAAGTGATCAAAATGTCACACATTCCATATTTGCATGAAAATAACAAGTCTATAGATGTATTAATCCATCCAAAATGTTATTGTAGTCTAATTTTCATAGACTTGGGAGATTGGGTTAATCTTGGATTGGTTTGTTTTTTAAATGATTGCATTTAGTTTGCAACGGAAAAAAGTAATGAAACAAATAGCCGAAACTATTGTTAATGCACTTTAGTAGGGATAGTCCCTCATAGATATCATATTCTGAAAATCCTGTACAATTATATATAATTGTCGATTGGCTGCAAAATCCCAACTACCGAGTCGCTAATGGCTGCGTTGTCTGATGGCTGTGATCTTAGATAATCACATGTTTATAAGCTGACGACTTCCACGTCCATCTTAGACTATGCCTTAAACTATGAGTGAAGAATGACCATGGGCACGGGACGAATCCTGGATAGCTCAGTGGTAAGAGCAGTGGCGTACTAAGCCGAAGGTCCCGGGTTCAATTCCCGTGTCCAGGTGTCATTTTTCATTTTCAGAATAGGAAAAAAGTAAGATGTTAAAGGTATGCTTGCTGTAGACTTTCGCGGCTTGCGATACCTCGTGAAATAAATAGGTGAGTCGAGCAAATGTTTTTTTTTTAAATTACTAATTAATAAGTATGAACCGAACGGGTAGTAAGGACGCGGTGCTTACAAAAATAATATTAGTACCTAGATGGCTGACATCTTTGTTGTGTCTATCTAGTATTAATTATAACAATGTTCAGTAAAAACATATCACCTTACCTATTTTTTTAAATACAATATTATACTCGTTCTTGAACCATTATCCCAATCTCATTTTCTTGCTTAGCATCTTGACTTTTTCCGTAGTTAGCTTAATGTGTTTATAATAAAACCAAATTAATCAACCGACATAGTCTCTCGTTAATACATTTAAAGAAAAGTTATTTCCATGCAAAGTTATCATGTGACATTATAGTTATTAATTAATTAATTATTTACTCAACCAATCAACATAATTTAATAGTTGCGCATTTTCTTTGTTAGCGTCGCAGAGTAAAGATTTTTTTTTTGTAAAAACATGTTTTCTAAAAAGAGAGACTGGACGTTGTCTACCCAAGTTATTTAGCCCAAAATAGAAAGTTAAAACCTTCGGGTATCCTTGGAAATTAAATGATGTTAGGTTTTTATTACCGCGTCTTACTACCCGTTCGGTTTACACGTCTATGTAATAATTACGCTAATGGGTTAGGAAATGGAAAAGTTGAATTTAGAGGAAGTGAACCCACATTTGCGTGGAGAGAAAGTGAAAAACCATTTAGGGGGGAAAAAAGATCACCCGACCGAGATTCGAACCTCGATCTCCCCGTCCTCAGCAGTCTAGCTAATACGAAACTAGCGCGTTAGGCAACCACGCCACCGAGGCAGGTTACTGTTAGTTGTTTGATGCGAGATAGTGCTATCAAGTTTCTAACATTGACGTAGCCGTATCATTGGCATTTGTCCTTTATTAAAATTAAAATATAATGATAAAGCGATACCGTAAGATACCTTTTTCATAGCAATTCCTAAAGCAAAAAAAATCACTAATGCTATGTTAACTAATTCTGCAAATTGTTTTCGAGCTATTTTTAATTTAAATCCCAACAGTACATTATATCAAAGAAGTTTTGCGTAGGAACACCAATATCAGTGAATGTTTCCAATCCGGCAATACTGAAAAGCCAATGACGTTTCCGAGAATCGAGCAACCACGCCATTGTACACAGTGTATAGGCCCACACAAAAGAAAAGATTATTGTTGTTCGAACGCAGTAAGTATGGATGTTCGGCTCTATTAGTTATAATTAATCTTCCCTTTGTTTGGGACCAACATTATTGTTTCAAAAACTGTGGAATTATACAAGTATCTATTTGTTTTATCCATCTACTCACAATTAATTCTATATTAGATCAAGGGCGGCCCACGAGGGCCAATATAAGATGTGTGTTGGAGTCACGGGCCACGCGATGTTTTTTAGCCAATATTTAGGGAATATACCCTGAAATAATAAACACGGGTTATTTTAAGATAGTAGTTATATTTGTTTCAAAATCTATTCTATTTGTTAAAACATTTTACAGATAGAACAACGAGACCAAACAAGACTAAACACATAGGAAATGCAAAATGTTATTTTTAATACCTTTTCAGTAAAATATTGTTGTTAATAAAATGTAATACATGTTAATGAGAACACTATGGTCGCTCATATGAAGTAACAAGTTCACCAAAGATGTTGATATTTTTAACAATCTCTGAAGGTTCAGTCGATCGGTTTCTTCGCGACGATTTCACTGCCTTCATGATGGAAAAAGTATACTCACACAAATATGTGCTTCCAAACATGGATGCAATTCTCCTGCTAAATTCATTCACTCAATCCAGGATATTTTTCCCATGGTACCAGTCCCCAAAAGTCAATGCCCGTCTCTTGCTTAGAATGGAAAAAGGGGTCAATCTGCATACCACATAGTTTCAATTGGAAAGTGTCTTGCTGCTCTGAAATGTCGCACTTTATTGGGTCGTTAAGTAACGTCAGTTGTAACTACATGTTGTTAAAGTGAGAAAATCTCTCATCGAACTGATCCAAAGCATGTCCAACATCAGCACACAAAACTTGAAATCAATGTTAGGACTTTCCTCCATCAACTGTTTGCACGAAGAGAAGTGTACAAAGTTTACATTAGCAAGGGTGGATTTAACAACCTTTTAATCGGTTTATGAACCCATCAAGGTGTCCAACTAGATTTGAGATGATTTGGTTTCGTTCATGTGATTTATTTCGTTTAACTAATCACATATTGACTGATATATTTCATATATTCATAAAACTTAGCGAACGATGTCGAAATGCAACATTGTCTTGTATGTGTATAAGAGAGAAAGAGATATCCGAAAGTTCTTTCTCTCTTACACAATGATGTGCGGACGACAGCTAGAAAATTTTGGCCGCAGGTGTCCATCCAGTTATATTATAGAGATCAGTGTTGTCATGCAATGGCTCCAATGCTAACAACTCTTCATAGATAACAGTCTTTGGAAAAAGTTTGAATGAAAATTAACAATTGGGCTGTATCCGTTATATCAGTGGATTCATCCAGAGCCGATGAAAAATAAACACAATCATTAATAACCCCTTTTAATTTATTTTATATATGTGAGCCTAGTGACAGTTTGTTTTGACAGTGGAACATTTTAAAATTCCCCGACCATTTCCACACAATAGTGCTTTACAAATTCACCATCAGATAACGATTATTTTGCCTTTACAATTTCTGCACTTAAAACAAACAAAGACAAGAGTGGATTTCTTGGGGTTGATGTTGGTTTAATAAAAATATATTTATGGGCACTAACCTTTCTCTTAAAATCAGATACAATGGTAGCACGTGCTTGCCCAACGCATTCTTGGTATTTAGAAGGATGGTGTTGGCTAAAGTGACGGTTGAGGTTATTTTCCTTGTGCACAGACAGTACTTGTAAACACACAGGACAATGTAGTTTTTTATCCTTATTGTTTATAAACAGAAACTCTTTTTCACACTTTTCCCGAAATCGCCTGTTTTCATCAAAGATCTTGTTTTTAATTCATTGTATACAGAGTTTAAATTTAATGAACAACTAACACAAAACAATCATTCGAGGATGACCTTGATTGATGCACAATGCTGACTGCGCATGGACCACAGTGTGTGCTGCCATCTTTTAGGAACACGGAGACAAATTGGCAAGGCTCTATTTATAAAACAACATAATAACTAAAAGTCTCCTATGAGGGCTGAGGGGTCTGAGGAGGTTTTAATGTAATCTTAGATTGTGTTCAAGAATGTATAGTGTACTGTACCTTATCAGAAACAAGTATTAAACTAATCAAGACGTCCTTGGTCAATAATAATAATATTTTAATGTTAGTAACATTGTCGCGGACCACACAACACTACCTAAAAGGCCGCACGCAGCTCGCGGGCCACTAGATTAGATGATAGCGTGTTGGACTATCAAGTTTAAGGTATCAAGATCGATACTCAATTAATCCGGTCGAGAAACCAGTGTAGTTATGGTTGTATTCAATTTAATTGTTATTTCACTTTATTTAGTATGTCATGGTGTCTACTAGACTTGACCAATGAAATCCCCGACATTTTCCCTGATTTCCCCTGATCATTTCCTAAAATGTATGTAACATCCTTCTAACTCCCCCTCTCCCCCTCCCTTCTCTACTCGGTTTTCTATTAATATTTTTTTATGAATAATATTAGGCTTATTCCCGTTTTTTCCCGATCACTTCAAATTCCCGTTTTCCCTGTTTTTCTTTGTTCCAATGACTGAATAACAGACAAGTGTAAAAACCTACAAAGAGACAAGCTTTGTTGGTTGAATCGCCACCAGGACCTACCGGCAAAAAACTAAAACTCATACAGAAGATGAATGTGTGATATGTGAGCAACCAAACCAGGACAACTGTAACAACATTGCAGAGAAAGAACAAGAATTGAATGGTTTCGGGACGAACTATGATGATATCCATGAACAAATACAAGTTGACGCTCTGCCTAGGAAAATTCACAAACCACGCAAAATTGAAACAGTTGGCCATAAGCTAACACGAGCGCCGGATACTGACAGGAAATATGTCCTTGAATCAAACTTGGGAGAAGCTGTTGGAATTCCTACGCCTCAGACAAAAGAACCACGTACATGAAGTAGCCGTGCAGTTTCGACTCATTCGGCTTGCGTTATTTGTAGCAAATCCTTGGCAGGAAACACCGTTAGAAACAACCTTGATGGAAGAACACCTGCGATATATCACAGAGTGGAAGCGCTGGATGCTCGAAGGCGGTTAATTACGTTGAAGATGAGCAAACCAAGAATAGACTGAAAGCTGTAATTACATTCTGTGACAATGATGGAAGGATACTGCAGGCTGCTGCGTTGGAGTTTCGACATCAAAAAGATTGCTGCAAGACAAACTGCAGACCAGTGTACTACAGAACGTCAGCAGCGACTAAAATGGACAACAGAAAAACAAACCGAGGCATTCAATCAACAGTGTCAATATATTGTTGAGTGTTTGGACAACTGCAAATACGTTTACACGCTCAAGGAGTTACTACACGAATATGAGCAAATTCAGAGACATGTTGATAACAAATGAAGAAATTGTGTGCACCTGTGACGACAAGCACGCCCTACGTTCTCTTCGCCAAAAAATGGAAGCACACTTTGGAGAGGACATTGGGTTTCAGTCGAGATACAGACGAAACGAGTCACCTAGTCTTTTTTCCTAAGTATGGGGGAAGCATATGTCGAAAGTGTTCTGAATAGTTGGAGCACGAACCCCTCCAACTTGATAAAAAACGATGCTAAAATTCTATACGGTGCAAGTATTTTTTTTAATGGCGCTCTCCACCCTATAATTATTGACTTAATCGGCTCAGCCGCCGGTCACAGCCGTTCCGTGCTGCCCTCTATGCGAGGAAAATATGTGAGGTTGGCGCTCCAAAAGCTCAATCTTAGGTCGACTTTGGTTTATTATTTATATCCCTATCAGGGGTGCACTGGTGCCGGGACGCCATTCCGGTACTGCTTTTTGAGAGAAATATCACTTAAAATTTGTTTTAACTTATAGTCTGGCCTACGTTTTAATTTAACATTAAGTATTCATTGTCATCATATTACTTAATAAATATATTCTCACTTCCAATAGTGTGTGACGAAGGACACTGCTGTTGACCAACACTGAGCAAGCGCTGTGAGTCAGTGACCCGTTTGCTTGCGTCTAGCTGACAGCCGTTGTGCGTTTTCGCGGGAGCGTTGAAACCGGTCCGTGTGGGACCACACATTGTTTTAAATGAGATCTGACAGCATATCCCATCGAACCGGAGCCAACGGGATCCACCGCAGCATGCTGCGGCAGAAAGGACAACCAGAAGCGAAGGAAACACATGCATTTAAATGCTAAAGTGTGACAGGAAAGGGTCATTCCATCCAACCGTATCTCGCAAAAACCCATATTGTGACACCGGCCTGCCTCCTCCCTCAATACCGATGAGTTATTAGCGGTTGCCGCGTCTTGCGTGTCAGTAATTTAGTCTGTTGTTAATTGTTGTGTGTTTATACAGTACCATTGTGTTCTTGTTAAATGATTTGTTTTGTGGATGAACAAAATAAGTTATTGATATATAATTGTCATTAGAATCTGCTAATAGTAACTCCCACATAGCTCTTCAGTAGAGGAAACAATCAGTCTTCATATGAGTCTTCAACCTCTAGTTCTTGCGATGCAAATCCTCTCCTTAAATCTGGGAAAAGCTCGTCTGTGCAGCCTACAGAAGCCCAAAGTATGTGTGTTATTGATAATTATTAGCCTGTGCCGAGTTCATAGACTCAGGACTCAAGTATGTCTCATTGGCCTTCCATTTAGACGGACGAAATGTGGTAACGTAAAATCCCTTAGCTCGATTGTAGTAACGGGAAACTTGGTTGTAATGTTTGTAAAGAAGTTGCTCAACTTGACGCATTAAAAAAGAGAGCATAAGCATATCGAAAGAATGGCGTTCATACTTATTTACATTTAATGGCTCAAGTAAAACCACTCAACTTACATCTTTGAGAAAAAAACTTTGAACATAAAAAATATTTTGGTCCCACAACAACAAAGTATTGTTTCTGAGGCCAAAAAGAGTCAATAGACAAGGTTTTTGATTAAATGAATGCATCCTACTTAATAACAAAAACGGCCTTGAGAACGGCTTACTTTATTGCATAAAAACAGTAGGCCTTATACCGACAATTTTGATCTTTTGGAGATGCAAAAATTGAATGGTTTGGATATAGGTGTGGGGCTACAGTCTAAGAAAATGCAATGGCAATAATTTGTCATGTTTCTGATGAAATGAAAAAAAGAATCGTAAAACAAATTTTAGAAGTATCGGGCAAAATATCAGTCTTGGCAGTAAGTCCTACTTTGATAACTAATTTGAAGTGTAAAGTTAGCAAAGAGGACCCTCCATATTTTTTTGTTCTAAGATCTCCTTGAATTATCCAACCAACCCTCTAAGCCCGTAGCAGAAAATCTCCTGGATTGTTTAAGCTAACACGGTTTTAAAGATAACTACCTAAAAGAAAATTTTGTTGCATTCGCAAGTGACGGTTCAAGTGTTATGCTGGGGGGGAAAATCAGGAGTCACAGAAAGATTGCTTGAAAAATATCCGAGCTTTATTATTTGGCACTGTATGAACCAAAGATTGGAGTTAGATCTGAGTGATGCAATTAACGAGGTGGGAGCTGTAAACCATTTCCAAATTTGTATGGAAAAAGTTTACTCCATTTATAGCAGATCACCAAAAAAAAATCAAAGTGAGTTAGCAGAATGTGTTAGTGACCTAGATCAAGAAATACATAAAATCGGGAAATTTTTAGAGACACGTCGGGTAGCAAGTTCGTTTAGAGCCGTGTCAGCTACTTGGTACGGATACGGTGCCTTAAACAGACACTTTGACTTAGCCAAGGTCGATAAGAGCAGAAATTTGACAGCGAGCTATGTACAGTGCACTATCAAATCGATCTTCACC
>CABEEJ010008328.1:0-18566 GCA_901482245.1 Timema douglasi
TAAAAAAAAATCATTTATTTAACTGATATATAACACGTGATATTATGTACTGTAATTATTTTCAGTTACAGGGGAACACATTGTGTAAACTACAACATGTGAATAATTAGCATTTATTACCAGAGAAGATGACCTGGCGATCTAGAGGTATGGGGTCAGACTTCTATGCTGGGGGTCCGGGGTTCAATCCTCAGTCCCGGCACAGATTTATCTGATTACCAAACCCTTCCTTCACCTCTGACAAGCCATCTCGTGAATGTGGGTAAGGCCAGGCCTCCACCGTGGTCCGGATCCCACGTTAAACTGTAGGTCCTCCATTTCATCTCACAATCACCCTACCATTACAAATTAGCGTAAGTGCGTATAGCCCTAACGGATAGTAAGACGCGTGCTAATAATAATAATAATTATTATTATTATTATTATCAGAGATCACTGTTTCTTACAATTATTATATTTTAACTTTTTGCTTGTTACCAAATAAAATATATCTAATTTTATTTCATTTTATTCCCCCCCGTTTTCCGATTACTGGGGTTCGGTATAACGGGGTTTTACCGTGTGCGCGTGTGTATATATAAGCACGCGGTTACTAAACTAACTTAAAACAATCACAACACCCAGCTTACTGCCGGTAGTTGATCCAATTCTTCGGTCATGCTGGGAATCGAACCCGGGACTCTTTAACACAATAGACACACACGCCAACGACTGAGCTAAGGTGACGAACTTGGTGAATTATAAAAACTCTCAAATTTGTGTTTACTTAGTGACAGGATCATTTTAGTAGCACAAGATTTAACTATTAATACCGTTACCCTCAAAAGCCATGTCTTGTCTGATTTGGTTGTTTTAAAACCCACTTAGGTGGCCGCATGGTCTAAGGTGCTACTCTCACAGTAGTCTAGACCACAGATTACAGGGAGATCGAGGTTCGTATCTAGGTCAGGTGTACTCAGGGTGATTTTCACTCTATTTATCCACGCAAATGTGGGTACATTTCCTCTAAATATAACCTTTATAATCCTTAAAACCTTTAGCGTGATTAGTACATAAGCGTATAACCCAAACGGTAGGTAAGTCGCTGGGCTAAACAAATTAATTAAAGAGCTAGCCGGGAGAACAGTTATGTTGAAATAATGTAAATAGTGATAATGAGATATTTTACGTGCAATTTATAGGTTTACCAGCACACAACTTACAAACCAACTTTACCTTGAGCATCCGGAACCTTAAGGGAAATTGTTTTTATATATGGCAATACTAACACCAACACGGGATTGAAGCTTGGTCCACTAAAACTCGAGTCCAGATTTTAAGATCTTTATATACTAGGCGCAAGGAACATGTATCAATCAAACAGATGGATGATCTATAGACTGGTTAAAGCTAGACTGTGCCAGCAGGAGTTTACTTGGCACCAGTACTTGTAGCTACAGTAGCCGCACGGCTTCTTTGGTGCTGACTGACAGCTCACAGCTGACTTCTAACAATCAACATTTAGGTATATACCTAAATTTTGACTGTCAGAAGTGACAGCTGCTAAACACATGATTTTGCAGGTCATATGGTTCGGCGTAGAGATACATAATTTGGTCTGGTAACTTTTCAAAGCCGTCAGATGTCACTCAGCACCAAAGAAGCCATGGGGTTACTTTACAAACTTTGTGTGATAATCATTAAAACTTTCAAGTAAGTTAAATGAGGTTTTTAAAATTACACGGAAATTGCGTCGGTGACCTTTAATTTATGTACTCACCTATGTACGTTCTGTTATTGGATCAGCATCCAATTTGGAACAGTTCTTCATTAGCAAGGAATAATTTTATTTTTGTACTGGACATAGCGTTGACTTCAAATATGGGGTGTGCCGGTACTTTACATTCTCATTGTTATTACTACTCGTACTCTCTGAAGAGAGGAATAGTTATCAGTTTGGTATTTTAAATAAAGAATCCTTCGCTCATAAAATGTGAGTAAAATGTCTTGTTCGTGCAGTAAACAAAATATTAATGAAAATTAGTCGCAGAATAACACAATAAATAAACGTCACCAAGATGAATGTGTATTACATTGTTCAATTCATACAGCTTACTCTTATATATAAAACACTTCACAAAACGATATTAATTGGCATCTTATTTAAAACTACTCTCTTGCCATTCACACACGTTGAAATAATCTTAAAGTTCAGGTCGATGTTATTAATTTGCTGGTGGAAGTTATCTGCTGATAGCCAAGTCCCGTAATCTACACAGATAGACAGCTAAGGTAGATAACGGAAAATATATCAATTAAATAAAACACTTTTATGATAAGGTCAAAAGTTTCCCCACACGAGATAAGTTGAAAATATTGTTGGCCTTTAGCTTT
This sequence comes from Timema douglasi, assembly GCA_901482245.1. NCBI lineage: Eukaryota > Metazoa > Arthropoda > Insecta > Phasmatodea > Timematidae > Timema > Timema douglasi. Next base: position 2,374 of record CABEEJ010008328.1, read on the forward strand.
TACACTTCCTAAACCAACCAAAAGAAATTGAAGAGAATTATTCCATGGTGAAGTTTTGCCTTTTAAAACAGATCATTCTTGCTATATTTTGATTTTTTTGGTAGTTTGAAGTTTATTACAGTTTAAGTTTACAATACAATATTTTACTATCAATGTTTACAATGTAAAGTATAAGTTAATAATCAGAATATATTATTTACTTGAGCAGAGTCGTGGGTGGAGATTTTACAGATTTAATTTATCAATGTTATTTAATAGCAGCCAGTGATAGTACATTGGAATTGATAAAACACAAGACTGTTAGATATTTGAGGACATTTTATTGTAAGAGAGGCTAATAACGAAACATGTATTAGATGTACAGACAGTAATATAATTATTATTATTATTATCGTGTTTAGCTCGACTGCTGAAGACGAGGAGATCGAGGTTCGAATCTCGGTCGGGTGAACTGGGGGTGGTTTTTCCTAAATGGTTTTCCACTCTCCCTCTACGCAAATGCGGGTTCACTTCCTCTAATTCAACCTTCCCTATTCCTAATCCATTAGCGTAATTAGTACTTAAAGCATATAAACCGAATGGGTAGTAAGACGCGGTGCTAAATAATAATAACATGGTAAAACAAAATATTACCAAGAAGTGTGCAATATTTTTTTTGTAGCATCACGTCTCACTGCCTGTTCAGGTTATAAGCAAATGTACTAATTACACTAATGAGTTAGGGATGAGGAAAGTTGAATTTAGAGGAAGTGTACCGGCCTTTGTGTGGAGGGTTATTGAGAAATCATATAGGAAAAACCACCCTCAGTAGACTTGGCCAGGTTTCAAACCTCGACCTCCCTATCCTCAGCAGGCCAGTCCAACATGATAGTGACGCCTTAGACCAGTGGTCTCAAAGTCAGACCCTTGGCAGGGCCACTTTCAAGCTTCGAAGGAGTTTAGGAGGTTGCATGAACTTTTTACAAAAAAATATCAACTTTATAAAACTACACCAATGGCTTTGCACTAGAGTGGGATATTATCTATAATTATCGGTAAATAGTAAAACAAAAGGCTTCATCAGTTACTTTTATTTTTATCACATTGTATCACTGAAAACAATTATTTTATCGTAATAGTATATTTTCACTCAAATCTTAAGATAATCATATTTTACCAACTGGACATGGTGAAAAAAATAATTACATTTTCTTACCAGAAATTTGTGCCCTCTTTTGTGTGACTAGGTACCTTGTTTATATTTGTAATTATATCCTTTGAACATACTACTTTTAAAAGTAAGCAAAAGTGAATGTCACTTAACATATTCCTTTCAAGAGATTTTACTTGATCCATTCTTGAAAACAACTATTCAGATGTGTCGCATGAATATGTTGTTTCGAACATAGACAGAACCTGTGCGGCTAGCTTATGAATATTCACATACGTATCTTTGAAACAAATTGACTAAACCCAGAATGCATCTGTAGAATATTTCTTTTAGGAAAGAATCACACAAAGTCTATTCGTTCAAGCTGAAGTTCTTCAAGTGCTTTATTAGCATTATAGGAAAATGAAGAAGACTTGAATATATTAAAAATGTTTCCATGTCTGAAACATTCAAACTGTCTATTGGAATCCTCTTTTAGCATAGCTATTTTCCCAAAAGATTCAACAAAAATCTGTTTTTTCTTCTTCTTCTTTAGTTGAATCTTTCAAAGTGGGAAAGTGAGCAAGATTTCCTACACTGAGCCGAGTTTCCCAAAGCTGAAATTTCCTTTGAAATGTATTAATATCAATAATATTAGTGACTAAATTATTTCTACCTTGTAGTTTGATATTTATACCGTTTAAATATCCAGTTAGATCTGTGCTAAATGACAGTTCATGTAACAATTTAGAATCATCAAAAAAAAGGAGACGTCTTGATCTTTAATTTCAAGGAATATCTTTATTATTCGTCTCAAATCCCAAAATAGTTTTAAAACTTGTCCGAAGCTAAACCAAATTCCATGAGTGTGACAAATATCACTATGCTCACATCCAATATCTTTGAGAAAAGCAGTAAATTGTCCGCGATTTAAGATTTTGGAAAAAATGTGGTTTATGATTATTCCCACAGGCTGCAAGATACTTTGAACTTTTAATACACAGCCACATAATACGGCTCACTGTATAATACAATGTATTATATTTGGAAGAAGGTACAGGAAAGGTGGACAGACACATGTAACAAGGGGACGAACACAATATGGCCTTTACAATGAAAAGAAGAACACAGTTCACACTTTACAATGCTGCCAATGGACAAAAAGGTAATGGTTGCCTCTTAAAGAAAATTGATCGTCACCGCCCAATCCCCCAACCCAGGTTTCATTCTATTGGAGCTCATCAGGGAGGAGTGTGAAACGTGCAACGCAACTTCCTAAAAGAGAAAACCATAAAAACACAAAAGAGGAGAAAATGGAAAATGGTAAAGAATGATAGAACACATAGATAGGAACATGTAAAAGGTATAACATAAAGGACAAACATAGGAAAAGGACTTCGGTACTTTCGTCAATTGCAAGGGAAAAAGTAAAATAACTCTGACAATCTTCTAAAATAATTGATCGTTTGTATCTAACATGGTGGCCGGCACTCTTGGAGTCTAAGAAAGTACGTCAGGGGAAGACACCTGAACCTTTTTCTTATTCCTTTTGATGGAACAATAGGAATGCTTAATATTGCTGCACTCTTTGTAAATAAACTTGTTACTTATATAGAGATAGCTTTACTAAGCATTATTATGTTTACCTATATTATATTTACTATATTACAATATACTTGAAATAAATGGTACGGAGCTCCTCACGTACTTTCTCACTCCAATATCCACTCAAAACTCATAATATATATGAAACGAAATAATATACACTAGCTCGAAGATTATTTTGCATAGCTCAAAAAATGTGAGTATTTGGAATTTACAATATTTTTTCTTTACTCTCATTAAAAAAAAATATAACTGTGCAGTTATATCAAATTTATTTAAAAATTCAAATTTGTATGATTATAATTTTCACATCACAAAAAAAAAATTATGTTTGTACCTATTTGTGGTTTATGCATGGATCACTTATAGAAATCCAAGTTGAAATATTTCTTATACTACTCAAACTTGAAATAAACTCAACTTGAAGTGAAAAATACCTACTCGCACACCCCTAACAGGTGTGTGTGTGTGTGTGTGTGTGTGTATATATATATATATATATAGAGAGAGAGAGAGAAAGAGAGAGTCCTATTGTTTGCTTTACTGTTATATAGTACTTGTTCTCAAGACATGGAGGCGAGGGTATGCTGGACGTTGGAACTGTTGACGACGTACAAGAGACCAAGAGGGTTGAAGATACTCAGACAGTTAGCGGACGAGTGGAAGCACACTCACAGGAGGGTGAGCAAGACGACTCGAGGCGGAAGATCAGATGCTGATACACACAAATATGTTCTAAGTACTAATTGATTCAGGTGTGAACTATGATCCTTCTTCCAATATTTATTAAATATAAATTTGGAGCCATTTTTGTTCACGTGGTTAGTATAACTGTCACATTAAATCAGACAATAATATACACACCTGGAGTAATACATTGTTTGTGTTTATTTGTAATCTCTTCTTCTTCTTTGTGTTTGACAAAGGCAACAATGCTGAAATATTATGATATTTGTGTTAAAATGTGTGTGTAACTACTTCTACTATAGAAGACAGAAGAAAGGAAGATGATGTCACCTTTTTGCATTGGATTCTTCCCACATTTTTCCTCTTTCCCCAAGTGGGCTTTCTTCATCAAATTTATTCTTAGTAGTTTATTTTTCCTTTTTCTTTAGTTTTATCAATTTCCTTTATTATAAAATACACACCTATTTAATAGTTTCGCTGAATTTTTAAATTTGAACTTTTTCACTCTAACTAACTTTATTTTTGCTTTTTTTTAGACTTCAACAAAGATGATTTATTTTAAAATGTGCCTTGTTTTGTAAAATGGACCAGCATTCATTGAGACCCTCACGCACCTGGGACCTACTGTGTAGGGATGGGACTGAACTATTGTTTGCCCCTACTACATAGCTGTGATCAGCTGCTGGGACAGTAACACAATCACCACTTTATGGTAATAGCCGTGTTCATCTTCTCGACAGCGTGGTACGTTGTGTGGAGCATGGCTCTGCTCTTGTCGCTGTGGGGCCCTGCCAACCATCTAGAATACAGCCTTTCTAATGTGGGGTTATCTTCGGGGGCCCTTTGGGGTAGAGAACTGTAAGCTGCCTCCAGCCTCGTAGTAAGCTCTCTAGAATGTACCCCATCCAATGGTCGCACCTGGGCACCGCCGTTCAGACAGCCTGTAACAAACACAGCTCACATCATTACAACCTTTATTGACCTACCAGAACAATCATTGATAGGGATGGTTAAGGTTCTGAAGCCAGGCCATAACGAACCTTGTCTCACCTGGAGGACAGGTCATAACGAACCTTGTCTCACCTGGAGGACAGGTCATAACGAACCTTGTCTCACCTGGAGGACAGGTCATAACGAACCTTGTCTCACCTGGAGGACAGGTCATAACGAACCTTGTCTCACCTGGAGGACAGGTCATAACGAACCTTGTCTCACCTGGAGGACAGGTCATAACGAACCTTGTCTCACCTGGAGGACAGGTCATAACGAACCTTGTCTCACCTGGAGGACAGGTCATAACGAACCTTGTCTCACCTGGAGGACAGGTCATAACGAACCTTGTCTCACCTGGAGGACAGGTCATAACGAACCTTGTCTCACCTGGAGGACAGGTCATAACGAACCTTGTCTCACCTGGAGGACAGGTCATAACGAACCTTGTCTCACCTGGAGGACAGGTCATAACGAACCTTGTCTCACCTGGAGGACAGGTCATAACGAACCTTGTCTCACCTGGAGGACAGGTCATAACGAACCTTGTCTCACCTGGAGGACAGGTCATAACGAACCTTGTCTCACCTGGAGGACAGGTCATAACGAACCTTGTCTCACCTGGAGGACAGGTCATAACGAACCTTGTCTCACCTGGAGGACAGGTCATAACGAACCTTGTCTCACCTGGAGGACAGGTCATAACGAACCTTGTCTCACCTGGAGGACAGGTCATAACGAACCTTGTCTCACCTGGAGGACAGGTCATAACGAACCTTGTCTCACCTGGAGGACAGGTCATAACGAACCTTGTCTCACCTGGAGGACAGGTCATAACGAACCTTGTCTCACCTGGAGGACAGGTCATAACGAACCTTGTCTCACCTGGAGGACAGGTCATAACGAACCTTGTCTCACCTGGAGGACAGGTCATAACGAACCTTGTCTCACCTGGAGGACAGGCCATAACGAACCTTGTCTCACCTGAAGGACAGGCCATAACGAACCTTGTCTCACCTGAAGGACAGGCCATAACAAACCTTGTCTCACCTGAAGGACAGGTCACAATGACTCGTCTCACCTGAAGGACAGGCCATAACGAACCTTGTCTCACCTGAAGGCCAGGCCATAACGAACCTTGTCTCACCTGAGGGCCAGGTCATAACGAACCTTGTCTCACCTGAAGGCCAGGTCATAACGAACCTTGTCTCACCTGAAGGCCAGGCCATAACGAACCTTGTCTCACCTGAAGGACAGGTCATAACGACACTTGTCTCACCTGAAGGACAGGTCACAGCGACTTGTCTAGACTGAAGGACAGGCCATAACGATACTTGTCTTACCTGAAGGACAAGCCATGACCTCCACATAGTCGTATGGGCACTTCCCTCTTTTCAACTTCTGCACCAGGTTCTGAATGTTGCGGAAACCGTTGGCGATGGCAAACTTTAGCACCGGCTTCCCATCCCTCTCCAAACTCACCTCCCTAAAGTCTGGGTTCCTGGAGGGGCAGATAGCGGCACATTATACACCACATGCTATGGCCATCATGCATGCACGCAACAGTACACAACATGTTGTCTTGTGTACCTGAGTGACTTGTACTGAAGCTGATCCACGCTGTCTCCGAACAGTTCCTTGGCAGCGAAGGTGAAGATGTGATCAGCGTACCCACCCGACCCGGACCCACGGTGACCAAACAACTCATTTTCCCCGGCAGGTCCCCAGGGGTAGTCCAGAGGGGCAGAGTCCACCAAAGAAAGGTCAACGCCTTCCTGCCTCAACAGCTGCTCCAATTCAACTTAAAACACAAAACCATTAATGATTCTAACAAGGCTAGGCTATCAGTGCTTGTAACTTCCTGATTAAAGTGGACTCTGTATCCCTAGTATCTTCCAGGACATGGCCCTTGACAATGAAACTAATGAATATAAAAAAAAAGGATGTCAAGTTTTATAGTTTTACAGATTCAATTTTTACTGGTATTCAAATAATCGAGAATCAATCTTGTTGGTTGCTGGCGGCCAGGGTTCAATTCTCGGTCCCGGCAGATTTATCTGATTACCAAACACTTCCTTCATCTCTGACAAGACGTGTATTAATCAAAACTTGTGAATGTGGGGAATGCCAGGCCTCCATCGTGGTTCGGATTCCACATTAAACTGTAGGTCCTCCATTTCATCTCCCAATCACCATACCATTACACATTAGCGTAAGTGCGTATAACCCGAACGGGTAGTAAGACGCGTTGCTAATAATAATAATAACAATAATAATAATAATCTTGTTGGTGCTATTATAGCATCGAAATATTAAAGTGTGTGTACATAAGTGTTAAAGAGTTTTTACTTTTATTTGTGCTCTACTATTCTCCTAATATTCTATAATTTTATTTATTACAATTGTTTTTGCTCAATGCACTTTATTTCATACAGATTTTACTGATATTAGAACTCACACTCCGGTATCGGATCGGTATCGAAAGAAACAAATTTTTTATTACCTTCACTCATGCTGGGATTATATGTTTACTAAGGAAGACTGTGAATTCTCACTCAATTTCTGCATGACGAGCAAGAAGCAACTCTAGCATTCAATATCTTTCAGCTCGTCATAATTCATAGCTGTTCTTTTAATTATTTATCAATACAACCTGATAACTGACCTGGGCAATGGACGGGGCGAGTGGCAACCAGTCTACTAACCAGTTATCAATGCGCACGATCATCACAAACAAAAGGAAAGACGCTTTTGTAGTCAACTCTAGAGTGCCCCAAGCAGACGAATCAGAAAAGTTTATATATGTTTCGATACCGATACTTAATGTTATTGATACTTTTCTTTCGATACCACATCCCTACCCACACCACGTTCCACTGTGATGTTCACAGATAAGACTCACTAGCTGTGAAGTTCACAGATAAGACTCACTAGCTGTGATGACACAGTCCACATCCCTCGCTCCGAGCTGACTGTTGAAAAAGTCTTCTCGACTGGCCTCAAGTTTCTTGTCATAGCACGGCATGAGCGTTACGTGGTACACCCGCTCCGAGGAGATGCCCCTCTGCTCCGCTAGGTAGTACTTTACCAGAGACCCCATTACCTGCTGCGGGGACTTGGCGCTAGAGATGTGGGGCAGGACAGCAGCTCCGTGGGTCTTCTCGGCGTAGCAAACCCATCCTAGAACAGTCACATCTCAACATTCATATATCGCCAGGCGGCTCTGGGAAGATTGGTTAAATGAACGACTTAAAAAAAAACACAATAAATATTCTGTGCTAGGTTCCATTATGGCGCGGCTTATAGTCACATACCTAATCACACTGTTCCCTTATAGGTTAGGCAAGAAACTGTACATTTAGCTCAAAAACAACAACTCTGTACTTAATCTGCAGCTTGTAAGACACAGTAAATTAGTGGAAAATGCACAGTGTACCGACAGTTAAATTTGCTTTTTGTTGTGTTTTTTTTTTTTACAAAAATTTTGAAATAAAAATTGTATTATCTTTAGATACGGATTGAATCCACTATCTTAATCAGTAAGTATTGTGTCTTTAACTGTTTATTAACATTTTTGGAGAAAAATCAAATATAAATACGCACAAAACATTTCACGTTTAATAATGTCAAACTCAATATCTCAATATCATTACATTCGTGTTTAACAAATAACAATTTCAAAATAATAGCTGATCAATTTATGTTTAGACTAAACAATAATATCACCGAAATATATTACCATAGAAGACGAAAATGAAAAGAAAGAAATGGAAGCGACTCACCAATTGTAGCCGGTTCACTGTAGCAATAAAGTGATAATGATGATAATACTAAACTACTATCAAATAAGGAAAAGGGAATAAAAACAAAAAAGGTTTAACAAGGGCTATGTAGGCCTATATTAATATCTTTGCTTAGGCCTAGCATGACATCTTTTAAAGGCTGAAAACAAAGTATTGATCTATCGAAATCGAAATTTAAGTGTCGCAATGTGTAAACGTAGAAAATTGTGATTTTTAATGTTTGCCTCAAAAGAAAAAGTACAAATCCGTGAAGATACTCACATATACTGTGATCCGTTTTATAGCTTTAAAATCACCAAAATCGGATATTCTCTGTATAAGCGGCAGCCCTACCATGGCACTATCGCCAGTGTTACCACGTGGAAAATTATATTGCGTGACGTGATATTTGCTCAGTCACAAAGAAATAGTGTTTATTTAGAAAAAAAAAACTTGAATTAGTGTTTTTCATGTGAAAACAATAGAATTCTTGTAAAAATTTGCGTTATTGCAATTGCAAATTTTTATGTCTCTATCTATATATTAATAAAAGTAACGTGTAAGGTATGAGGAAGGTGAAACTCAAACAAAAGAAATGCAACCATACTAGTGTGGAGGAAGAATGGGGGACCGTTAGGGGGGGGGGAGGAGAAGAACAACCAAATCCTTGGTGCATCCAGTCAGGATTAGAACGCTAACCTCCCCATTAACGGCGAATTACAAAATGAGCTTGACATTTAAAAGGCTAGCACACAGGTCTGGGTGTGTGTTTATTGAATTCAGATGTCTGTAATTTATTTCTTTTTTCGGCATACATGTAGCTTACCTGGGCAGGAAGAGGCCAGCATGGGGAGGTGTTTTCCGTCTCCCTCCTGGGCCGCCCGGTACCTCTCTATGAACTCTCGCTGGTTCTCCAGGAGGGAAAGATCGTCTGCGATATTCATGTCAAGGACCAGATCTGCCCCCAATTTCTTGAAATAACCTGTAACAACCAGTACAAGGATGTCACCAAGCTCGTCTAGAGACGACGCTATACATGCGGCATTCGTCGAATGTCCAATATTTGTCTCTTCGCAAAGTACTAGCTAAAATGTTTGTTGAATGTAAGCACACATCCACACAACTACACACATATTCCTATTTGTTGAATGACAAGCACATGTCTACACAACTACACACATACCCCTATTTGTTGAGTGACAAGCACACGTCTACACACATGCTCCTATTTATCTAATTTCAAAGTCAAGCTCCCCTCGTCCCCTTCACCCTTGAATAAAATCAAATATTTTAACTCTAAATTCGTGTTTTGATGAATTCAGCACATAAACATTTACCATAATGTGTATTTTATTTTAAAACCACTTTAGAGATTCTTTAATATACATATGTATATATACTAATATTCCAACAAATATAAACCAAACCTGAAAGCTTCTGTAGCGCCCTGTCCACTGTAAGGTCATAACGCTCGGCCAACGAGAGGACTGGTTGGATAGACAAGGACACCACTAACAGTTTAGCTGAGCCTGATTGGTCTGTCTGTTCGAGAAACAAGGAGGCACAACGCAACGTTAAATATCAATCCTTCAGAGAGTAGATTTAATTTATTTTTGGTTAGTTGAGAGTCCTTCAAATTATATTATTATTATTATTATTAATATTATTATTATTATTATTATTAACATCGTGTATTAATACCTCTTCAGGTTGTACATATGTACTAATTACGCTAATGTGTCAGGGAGGAAAAAGGTTGGATTTTATAAGAAGTGTACACTCATTTACATGGAGGAAACTTTTTTTTTTTGTTAATCAATATCACTACCTTTGCTAGGGTAGACTTGCCTGCTTCAAGCGCAAGTTCTCCTGGAACACCTTGATGACTTCTTCATGACTTTGCTGCGTAATTAGGACACTCTCCGCTGACGTGATACAGCCGCTACATGCCAGACAGTCTGACAGCGATATCTCCACCTTCTGAAGTTTGTGTTCTCTGCCCTGCAATTAGAGTGTAGCTTACTGATATAAGGACACTCTCCGCTGACGTGATACAGCCACTACATGCCAGACAGACTGACAGCGATATCTCCACCTTCTGAAGTTTGTGTTCTCTGCCCTGCAATTAGAGTGTAGCTTAGTGATATAAGGACACTCTCCGCTGACGTGATACAGCCGCTACATGCCAGACAGTCTGACAGTGATATCTCCACCTTCTGAAGTTTGTGTTCTCTGCCCTGCAATTAGAGTGTAGCTTAGTGATATAAGGACTCTCTCCGCTGACGTGATACAGCCGCTACATGCCAGACAGTCTCACAGACATATACGCAATATGTGGAGCGTGTTCTATTACATGTGCATTCCATTTTTAGAAAGTGTGTGAGGACTCACCTCTCTGAGTTGAACGTAAGAGCCATCGTCCTGGATCTTGATCCGTGCACCTGTTCCCGTCTCAGTTTTCTCGATTTTGACCGGTTTTATACACTCCTTTATTCAAAAAATAGCATACATTGATTAGGTAAAAAAGAAATAGGGTTGGTTTCATAGTGATAAATTGTTTTGAGTCATCTCCCTGGAAATACTGTACTGCCTTTATTCTTAATAAAGATATTTTTCACAGTATTGCACCTATAGGACAGAAAAGGCGGCTGGCTCTTTGAGCCTTTAGTTTAAGTTTGAGCTCTACACACCATTACTAAAGCAATTATATGTCGGTGACCTGGTGGTCTAGGGGTAAGGTGTCAGACTTCTTTCCTGGGAGTCCGGGGTTCAATCCTCGGTCCCGGCACAGATAAATCGGATCCCACGTTAAACTGTAGGTCCTCCATTTCATCTCACAATAGCCCTACCATTACACATTAGCGTAAGTGTGTAGAACCAGAATGGGTAGTAAGACACGGTGCTAATAATAATAATAGTTATATGTCAAAAGGGTAATAAAGAGGTTTATTAGGACAAGCAGTTGTGGGGTAATTTTTTAATAAGCCTGTGTAGACCTAAGTCCTGTCATGAGATTCTTTTGATAAATGGTGTCAATTTTAATATCGCATAGATGGGCACACAAACAAAACGTCCAGCTCGCTCAGTCTCTTGTGGCTGTGAGGTCGAGAATATTCCCGCCAAATGTACCAAAGGTGTTTTTTAACTAATGCCGGGACTTAATCGTGTTTCTGTCAGTCAATCATATTGCGAGCCAGGCCAATACAGCTATGTAGTGGTTCATTTGTTTGCAGATATGGTAGGCAAACAACTTCTGCAGTATAATTCTATAACACCGCCTCTTACTATGTGTTTGGGTTATACACTTATAATGTCCTAACTACGTTAATGGTTTTGAGGATTTGTAACGTTATATGTATAGGAAGTGTACTCACATTTGTGTGTGGGAGGCGGGGTGGAAAACCATTTTGGAAAAACCCGCCCTAAGTACACCTGACCTAGATTCGAACCTCAATCTCCCTGCCATCGGCAGTCTAGTCTACTGTGAGCATAGCGTGTTAGACCACATGAACACCGAAGCTGTTTTTGCACTTACAGTTTGCTCACTAAACTGCATGGTTAAAATTAAAATAGTTCACGTCATTGTCCGAGTTTTGCTCGAGTTTGTACAATATGTTATGTGAGTCCTGACCACATAATGTGTTTCTTTACATTACAATAAGTTAATCGTGATCCCAGCATAGATAATTTTCCCCCTCTACATTTATTAACCTTACACCAATATTATAACAAAATGTGGTTAGCCCGGCTGCTTAGCAAGATGAGGTGCAAATAATTTTTGGGTAACCCCGAGTAATAAAATACTTTAAAATGCAAAAACTACACAATTTAATGGCATAGGACAAATTGTTCTAATCCCCGGAGGCAGTGGCTATGGTGTACTCTGGGCCCACTGAAAAAAGGGTATATTAATCAATAACTAACCTTGGTGAAACAAACATTTTGTTCATATTCTTTCCTAATCAATCGTGGGTTTCAAATTAGTTTGTCGGGCAAACAACACCGGTTGAGTTGTATAGTTGCATATAGTTATAGTAATTGTGATAAAGTTAAATTTCCCATCCATAAATCTTTAGACCTATACAAGAGACGAATGATCCTTCAGCATATTTTTATTTCTAAAAACATTGCTTATGGCTTATAGTTCATTTTAATTCTTAAGTCCTGCAAATATTGTTTTATTAATAGGTTAAAAAATAAAATCTTTTGTAATCTTCGTTTGAGACCAAATTCACCTAATTGGTTATTCACAGCATTTTCATTGGAACAGTACCTGTGAAGGTGTAATAAAATCATCTAAATCTGTTAACTGTAAAGCACCACTAAATCGTGACGCCATTTTCCAGTTTGACTGTTTAGTGTTTATAAATTTTATTTACGAAACAAAGAAGGATGTTTTGATCGTTTTAATAGCCTGATAAATCGATTGAATCGATTCTTTTCCCTCGATTATTATATAATCGAAATATTCATTTAAAAAAACATACGTAGCCTATTAAATGTGTTTTTGATTAATATAACTTAAATATTTAATTATTTATTGAGTTAATATCTCAATAATGTACGAATATTGATAAAATAATATTCATGAAACGTTAAACATAAAAAATAACCCTGAAAATGCTATCATAGAATATTCTAGACTCAGAATAAGTATCTAAAAAATGTTATGTTGGTAGCAGTTGTACTCAAAGGTGTATTTATTATTAGAAGCTTCGTGAAATGGAAAGATCTAGAAGCTATGGAACTATATAAGCGCTGATTCCGCAACGTCACATTGCAGTGTTATTTCACAAGACTTTAAATTGTGACAGAAATCTCTCAGCGCAATAGCGTACATTATTTAACTATTTATTCGACTTGTTACTTGTTAGTGAATTAAAGGTAAGTGAAATATATAGTGTTTTTGTATTATTAGTAGTGGTATGTTTTCGTTACTCTTTCTATTTAATGTAGTCTTGTGGTAATTTCTCTTTTAAACGGGATATTGTGGGGATTGAAGGTAATTTAATTTAAGCTGTACCTTATAGGCAAGGCTCTCTACAGTCTACAACTCTTGTTCCTTGTTGCGTTTTATAAATTCCGTTGAAATGAGGGAGCTTTACTGAGCTTAGATTTTATTAACTACAAGGAATTGAGTACAAATTATGTGTTTTAGAAATATATTCGTGGTGATAAAATTTATTGTGTGGTCGCTACCAACATACTACAATTTCATATACTGAACTATTTTTGGGGTTGATTTTGACATTAACATTTTACATAGAGAATCGTAATGTATCCCTGTCCAATATTTTATCAGTTGGTAGAGGTCATTCTAAGGCTTGCCACCTCAGAAATTGCGCCATAATATTTTATTATTATTATTATTAGCAACGCGTCTTACTACCCGTTCGGGTTATACACACTTGCGCTAATGTGTAATCGTAGGGTGATTGTGAGATGAAATGAAGGACCTACAATTTAACGTGGAATCCGAACCACGGTGGAGGCCTGGCATTCCTCACATTCACAAGATATCTTGTCAGAGTTGAAGGAAGGGTTTGGTAATCAAATAAATCTTTGCCGGGACCGAGGATTGAACCCCGGCCGCGCCATAATATAAATTACCACACATTTTTTTTAAAGGTGTATTTATAGTAAAGATTTGGCGTTAAATTGTTTTAGTTATATATTTTTTTTATTATTATAAGGTCATGCTCCACTAATGGGCTAGAGATTAGAAAGGTTGATTATAGGGATTTAACATGCATGACGTTTTGTTTTGTGGAAAATAAATCGCCGTCATAACACCCGGGATTCGAGCCTCACTTAACTTAGGTAAGCTGGTATGTTGCGAGAGATCGCCTTAGACCATGCAGCCGCCGAAACAAGTTTTAGAACTAGTGTATTTTTTTAAAAAAAACGTGGTTGTGAGTCTTGGGGATTTTTTAGGAAATGAAAGGCTACAATTTATTGGTCTAAAGTTGGCTAGAAACCTTGGTTCAATCCCGGTCGAAGGGGCTGAGTGGTGTTTACCTAAGGGTTTTCCACTCTTAACCAAATGCGGGTACACTTCGTGTGTATTACACCTTTATAATACATTGGGGGTATTAATACAAAGGCGAACAACCCGAACCTGTAGTGAGGTGATGCTAAAAAAAAACCGCATAAGTGGTTCAGGAAGGCCTTAATTTCCTAAATACCAATGTACAGTGAGCTAGCATTTCTGAAGGTAAAAGTACCTTCCAGAACGTTCTGCTAATCTTCTAGAGAAGGCAATTTATTTGCCAGAAAAATATTCGTTAGGATTCTGGGCTTCCTAACACAATTTTAAGTAACTTATTTTAGTGAACACCTTTTGATCCCCCNCCCCCCCTCAATTGAGTTTGCTTTTCTCAGGGCTTTAGTAGCAGATGGCAGATAGGTTCCTTGTTCCCTCCCTAGCCAGGTCAGCAATAGTATAGAATGTTTCATCCCCTCTTTGTGCGAGTTTAGGGTAGTGCAGCTGCTTCAAGGACAAAAGACCACGGTTATTTATAACTACCTGCCCGAGGGAAAGGTACCGTTAGGCGCAGTAAGGGATCCTCCTTTGTGTGTAAGAAATGTCCTGTCCTAGCGCTGTGGTTCCCAAACTTTTTGAATAGCATACCACCCCGACAATTTCCATAATTTCGAGTACCATAAAGTTCAAGCTGGTCTGTCGACCAATGGCAAAATCTTATTTACTCTTGGCTATACTTGGTCTAAACCTCTCTTAGATTTGGTGAGTCCCCTGTCCTTTTCAGATTTGGTACAAAAAAAAGTTTGGTGTGGCTTCTCATGGAGTATTACTGGTGAATATCTTCACACCAACTTTTTTTTTTCACTCATATTTGTGATAATATTTAGCCTTAACTTACACTGCAGCATTGACTAAGTCTACAGGCCAAAGTAAGTACCTGCCTTGGTGGCGTGGTTGGCTAACGCGCTTGTGTTGAACTCTACTGCTGAGGATGGGGAGATCGAGGTTCCAATCTCGGTCGGGTGAACTGGTTTTTTTCCTAAATGGTTTTCCACTCTACCTCCGCGCAAATGCGGGTTCAATTCATAATCCATTAGAGTAATTGGTACTTAAAGCGTATAACCCGAACGGGTAGTAAGGCGCGGTGCTAAATATTATTTATTATTATTACAAGGCAAAGTAAAGAACTGAGAATTGTGTGACCTGAAGTGTTTTTCGGGACAATGGTACTGTTATAAAACGAGATAATAGCAGAAATCAGACCTGTCTAGCAACCTTAGTTTTAGGCTGGATTCTAGACTCTCTCTTCGTGCAGAGATTAAACTGTTGGGCAAAAACCCTGACCCACCAGCAAGCTGCCCTGTTTATTCTCAAGATTAGCACAGAAATTAAATTTAGATTTTAAAAAAATGACAGACCACTAGAAATGAGTGGCCTGGATGTGGTATCATGGTTATTTTGATTTCTAATCAAGACTTTGAAACGTCATTTAGGTTTAAGGTCAAGTTTTAAATATATTAACATGCAGATTAAGGCAAGATGTTAAATATTTATGGTGACCTAGGACCTAGCCTTTCCGCTCTTTGAAGAATAGAACAGCAACAACTCTGTTGAATATTAATGGTTTTAAAAATACATATATACAAACTTTAGATAGTTTTTTACAGGGGGAAGAGAAGGCAACGAAATATGCCTCTTCAGTTTTCAAAGTTTCTTTTTTTACCCGACACCCCCCTCATACAAAAGATGAGCCAATTCTGTGGACTCTGTAAACTTTCCACTAGGTTGGCTAGTTGTTTTCTGTACACGATGTTTGGGGAGTAATTATAATTAGCCCAACACTTAAAAGAAACCTAATATTCATTTGTAGCAAAGTTTCATTTTACTTAAATAATCTCATTTTAATGGAGGATAATGAAATTTGACCAAAATAAAAGTATGTGGAAGCATATGTATCAAGTGACTCCTAATTAGATGGTTTCTTAGCCTATTTAGACTCCTGTGTAAATTTACCCCC